>OX465034.1:5124824-5204824 GCA_949841015.1 Aplysina aerophoba | reverse complement strand
ACCAGTCTGCCTTGTGCATTGTCCCGACCGTCAACACATGGCCAGCCACAGCAAACGACACAGCTGGATTTTGGGAAGGCTTCGGTAGAGGGGTACAAACCCTACACTGTCTATGTATGGCCTGTTAACCGGTCAGCTGTGAAGCAACGATCTGGTAGACTTTCTGGGGCATCTTGCCGACGCTGTGCAGCGATAGCATCGCGCTAGACTCCGGGCAGTCCTTACCGCGTAACTCAGGACACTTACAGTGTATCCTGCCTTCCACGTCTTCTGGGCATCTTCCTTTCCTGTTGGAACAACCCCAGACGCTACACTGACGTCGCGACATACTGTAGCGAACGATCGTGTTCGATTTTCGTATGTAACTGTATGTACAGCTGCGCCATCGTTCACCGTCGACCTTTTGACCTTCCGCTATTGCGTAACCAATGCATATCCTCTATTCACTGCGAGCTGAACAAGGGATTTCTGCTTGCAAAAAGGGGTAGCTACTGTACAGCTCACTTCTTCCAAGGCTGCTAACCGTTGAAAGGAGACTGATAACAATGCGTGAGTGCACTACCTTACTTGTGGCATAGATTATAGGCTACAGGACAACACAGCTGAAGAGAAAGGCGACAGGAGAAAAAGGACCATCTAGCGATCCCGAACCCATGACCTTTGCTTTATCGCGGGGCCACGCGAGCTACGGAATCGGCCACGCTCCTTCGTCTCCCATCGTCCCTTATGCGCCAGCATGGGTGTGTCGCCGACTGCGACTACTTAAGACTCGTGCCCTGGAGGCTGGCACTTGTGCGGTGGATGGTGGTAGGCTCAGCGGGTGACCAGCATGTTGCACGAGCCCGCGAGCTGAGGTGGATGGTGTAACTGTCTCTATCTCTAGCGTATGTGTAGTATTGTTTATGAGCTGGTAGTAACTGATTGTTGGACCACCCGGTCCAATGCCCGCGGCCGGGCTAGTCTCGAACCCTATATAGACACAAACCCCCTATTTACCGCGCATACACCGGAACTATATAGTGTACTGATGGCTAAACGTTGTGCGCCGCGTAGCAGTTAGCAGGGACGTGTTCGGTACATCATGAAGTGCCAGCCGTTAGCAGCGCTAGCTAGCAAGAGGAGCGCGGGGGGGGGAGGGGAACTAGGAGATGCCTCACCGCAAGAAGGATAGCGCACAAGGCCTACCGGTATATGCGTCAAAGACGGTAGGGCATGCTTTAGCAGACCCTTAGCTGACTATGGGTGGACAATGTCTGAGTTTTTCAGGACATTCATTTGTCTACGTTTTGGCTGTTCTATCGTCTCTCCTGGGCACTCTCCTGGCGGAAAATCAAGCGCCGAATCATGCGCAAAGGGTTGCGAAGTTCTCGCTCCGCGAACAGCGAGTCTGAAGAGACTCCATTCAAGTCTAAACATCCAAACCTTCTCCTTTCCTATAGCACAAATCATTTAGACGCTCATAATCTCCATTCCGACTTGAAGAAAGCGCATCGAGTTACCGCTGTTAGGGTCGACGATTCGGTACGCCACCATTTTGAATGCTAGGCTAGTAAGGACGAAAGTCGAGGGAGAAACATTTATATAGGCGGCGGAAAGGACTTTGAAAGTCGCCCAGGTCGCCGTTGGTTGTGTTCTTGCATACGGCATTGTGTTCTACGGCGTACAAACTCGAGGTTACGCGAATTACTGCCTTAGGCGAAGGACAAGAGCGACGCTGAACTCGGTGAGCGCACAATATTGATTTCATCATCTTCGCTGTGACTTGTAGACTAGTGGTCTTCACCACGCTGCCGAGGAGGATTGACAGGAGCAACGGCAAGCTCTGCGAAGACCGTGAATCGCCTACGCTAAGGTTATCCGGCTGTCTCTAGCGCAGGAATACGTGGCACACACTGGAATCGTCTTCAGCACTGGCGCGATGCGGTGAACTCGAACGAATGGGCTTCTGCCAGAACAAAAGCATAGTACTGGTATGCGTCTGTGACCCGTGCGTTTTTCTCGTGTCTGTTTGCACTTTCTGTTGGTGAAGCTATTAAACTTTGTTAATTGTTAGCGTCGAACAAAACATGTTATACAAACATGTTATAATTGTGCAGTGTGCCAATCCTGTGCAAACCTGCATGTGTGGATGCTGGTACTGTGTGCTTGTATATAGGTTTCTTTGCATGCACTAATAAACTGACATGACCTGAGAATTGAGAGCTTGAGCAAGCAGTTCTAGTTGGGGCAGTAGCCCCACAAGTTTTTAACTCGAAATACTTGTTCTCCTGTCTCTATTTCCTTGAGTTTTTGATGTCCTGTAGCAACTGTCACTCGCAGCAAGAGATAACACGCTATTGCAGAGGCTCATAGTTGTGTTGAACTGATAGGTATACCGGATAGGGAATTGATGAGCAACAACACAACTTTTAATAATACTCGCTAGCAGGAGGATGGAATGGACTCTGTTGTATAGTCTCGAACCCAGACCCTAACCTCCGCGTCACTACTATTGCGCAACCGCGGAGGATAGGTATTTCAATGTCCATCTGAAGGGTAAGAGATAACAGTCAACAGCCAACAGCCAACCATCTACGTAAAGATGAACAACCGTCTACTACTCTATCGCCATTCTCACACGAAGACAAAGCAGGGCTAGCAGCTAAATCAGCGTAGCTGTACCCTTTTCTTGCATTCAGTCTTTGCAGCCTGTATTAGTAAATAGAATTGTATGTCTGTGCTAGTGTGAAACTGTCATGTCTTTTAAATTTTGATCAAAATTGCTGACAATGGTTTACCTGCATCCCCCTGTTTCTTTCTACTTAACCATATATATAGCTATGAGTGCCCACAATGACAAGGCATTGACCACACTTAAAGATCAGCTTGTGCTCAATCTGTCACTGGATACAGGACTTGGAAATAGGCTGGAGAGAGAAGCAGGTGGTTTCATGAACCGACTTGAGGCACAGAGGATAACACAACAGCCAACCAAGCTCGAAAAGATTGACGCAATGATTGAACTTCTACGTACAAAAAGTGATGATGACTTTAAGATTTTCCTTGACATGCTGAGAGAGACCAACAATGCAGTGTGGGCTGATGAGCTGCAAAGGAAAGCTACCGAGACAGCTACCAACTTCAACATTAACTGATTAGAGTGCCACAACAGACATATTTACGTAGTATTTTTTGTAGTTAAATTATGTTTCTGTTCGGTGTGTAATTCTGCTTATCTGCATTGTATAATAATTATTGCAAGTCCGGTATAGCCTTAATCGATCATGGCTTCTTTGCAGCGCAGAAACTACACTTACCCACCCAGTGTGGCAAATGCTTAGCTTCATAATAGAAGGTCCCAAGACTGTCCCATTTGTTGCGTTTGATGAAGGAGAAATGTATGTGTGTGAGATGGTTCAGTGTAGCCCCATTGAAGTATATAAAGATTTGGTAGGTGGTATATGTAGCTATATGGCAAAGCAACGAACTTGCTTAAAGACTTCATTCTGATTCATTCTCACTTTAAAAGCAGATATTCCATTACATTATTGACATGCATGGAGATGGAGTAGGTAAGCCTTACCCCATGCCCCAGACTCCCTCAGACGGAAAATTTTGTTCAAACACTTAAAGCATAATGCCGAAGTGTCCCCTTTTGATTAGCATTTAAAAAGATCACAAAATAAGAACAATACAGTTCTAGAACTGCATCATGTGCCAATGTGCCTTACTCGTTTGTTAGAAACACAAAGGTGGTCCAGATCTGCTTTTCCCCACCAGTGTGCTGGGACTACAGTGATGAGTGCAGTGACAGGCTCAGCAAAGACAGAACATACAGACAGAGATGCAAACAAACCCATGGTCACCTCACACAGACACTGACTAATCATGCAGCTACGTAGTATACATGATACAAACACACTTGCACACAAACAAACACGCACCATATTGAATATTGGATGTGGCTGTCTTGTGTATATATCCAGACATATTTGTAGTCAACAAATGATTGCAAAACACAGGAAAAAGCACGTCCGTGCGTAGGTGAGTATGTGTGTCCTTGCATGTTGTGCGCTGGCGGTAAGTGCGAAACTGCTACGGGTGACACATTAACTACATTTAACATGTTAAACTACATATAAGCTGAGGAAGGTCAAAGTTGGGAATGGTGAAGAATCTGATGGCCGGAAGACGGGTGTAGAGCAAGGTGTGTGCAGATGGTGAGGAAGGAACTGAGATGAGTTATGGCAGTAGAGAGGTGGCACAACTGAGTTGAGTGTTGACAATGGTTGATGGATTGGACTGAAAAGAGAAGACAGGAACTGCGATCAATGTGACTAGAGGGAAGTGGAGAATGTTGAGTACTTTGTGCTGAGGTGTGGTGGGCTGGTAAGAGAGAGGGAAGTGCTGATGAAAAGAATAGCAGAGGCTACAGCTGGGTTTGAAGAGTGAGATGGCAAAGAGAAAGTGGTACTAGTCTTGGATCCAGGGTGTAGGACTTGAAAGCAGGGAAAGCCATTGAGTGCATGTGGAACAAGAGATTCTGTTCTCCGGAGTAGCCTCAGACAGCAATGCTTTGATTTGCACAGTAGTGTATGTTACTATTTTATTAGTATGGTATACTATCTTAATCATTGTTAGTTTGCTCTTTTCTGTCTGTTTGCTCTTCTTTCTGTTGAAGTGCTATATATATGGGGCCCTAGTGTGCTTGCGCATAAGGCACTTACATCATTACATTGAATTGAATAGCATTGATGGCCTCAAAACGACCTCTTGTCATCAGACAATTAATTAAACCATAAAACATGAATTTTTTGTGTAGCTCAGACATAGTGAGAAGGCTCCAATGTACCGAAACATCTTGTGACTAAAAAGCTCTGACTTGGTGAAGCACATATATATACAAAAGCTGTTTCCTGTATTTTTGTGTGTCTGCATATAAGCCTGTAATGAAACAACTCGAGGGGGGAGTATTGCTCGTCGACTGACATTGGCTCAGACAGATGAGGCCCTGTTTTTCTTATGGGTTCGGAGGCATTCCATGGCCTGTGTCATATGCGTATCTGATCCAGTACACTGCCCAGTCCAGTCATTTTGTTCATCACTTTCATACGTACACACATGCGTAGATTGTGCAGTGTACTATACTGCACTGGGACATTTGTCCTTTCCCTTCTTCCTCCAGCTTTCCTGGCCTACCTCACTGCCAAGACTCATGGACTACAGGAAGAAGCAGAGGAGATTGCCAGCTCCCTCAACGTACAATCTGACCAGGTACACAGTCTGGGATTAATTTAGGGGGTGGACACAGAGGGGTATTCAACTGGGCAGTGCTGCCACTGCCAACGAACTTGCACTTGCAATGCTTCCCACTTCAGAACATGACCTGTCGATTTAGAGTGTATATAGCGAATTGATTCACAGGTTTTCTTGGCATTCAGCTGTGTAGATCAATATTCACGATCAAACATTGATTGAGTAGCTCCTGGAGAAGAACAGACACGTACATATAGCACAGCATGTGTGGATCTTGAGAAAGCGTATGACAAGGTATGTAGGGAAAAGCTATGGTGTGTTTTGGATGAGTATGGAGTGAAGGGAAAGCCAATGAAAGCAATCTGGTCATTATAAGTATGCAGAAAGTGAGGCATGTCCCATTATAATTAGCCAGGGACTGAGACAGGGTTGTGTGCTGTCGCCATGGTGGTTCAATGTATTCATGGATGGAATTATGAGGAAGGTGAAGGTAAAGCTACAAGGAGGGGTACAGCTCACTACTACACTGGTTCAGATGCTCCTATTAGCAGATGACATAATTGTATGTACTAAAAATAAGGAGGATATGGAGAGAAATCTAGCCTAGATGAAAGTGGTAGTGGAGTAGTGGGGGATGAGCATGCATTGGGGGAAACAAAAGTAACAATGGTTAGTAGATCGGGCGAGGACTGCAAAATAAAAATAAGTGTTGGTGGGGAGGATGTTGAAGAAGTGGACCATTTGAAGTATCTGGGAGTGATAAAATGTGATAAGTGGAGATGGGGGATGCGATGATGAGATTGAGCAGAGAATTGGTGCAGCAGTGAGAGTGGTGGGTGCAGTGAGGAAAGAAGTATTGGAGAGAACAGAATTGCAGGAACCTAAAATGCGAGTCTAATGCTATGGTAACTTGGTGAAGATAGTGCACACATGTATGAGGAGGAAGCAAAGAGAAAGAGATCGAGGAAAAGACCTAGATAGAGATGGCGGGAGAATGTCTCCATATTATTAAGTAATGAATGACCCAATGACTGTATATATATTGGATTATGTATGTACATAAAAGTAAATACGTAGATGAGAAGAAACCTTTGTGGCTAGGAACAGACATCCTCTAGCTATTACTAAACTACACTAGCCAAATAGCTGAAAATTTTCAGCCTAATGCTTCTTCACCTATTCAGTTGTCTTCATCAGTGGCATGTGCAAAAAGAGAGGGTGTCTCACTTATATAAGCTACAGTATGTAAAGGAGCAATAATTTAGGCGTGAGTGCCAGTGGATGAGTATCTGTTGGGTGACATATAATAAAAATACAATTGGGGAGAGTGGGCTAGCAAGGAAATAGCAAGGATGCTCTTGTCGAAAACGCTAGCCAAATTAATCACAACAAATCAGACGTTACTTCATGTATTGCCATTATTCACTGATGAAGGCAGCCATAGGTTGCCAAAACATCTGATATGTTGTGATTAATTAAGCTAGTGTTTTCGACAAGAGTGTCATGAGTTTACCTAGCCACTCAGGCCTTTACCGCAAGGAAATAGTGAGTTGTAAACTGGGGCAATGTGCCATTGTCTCTGTTCTAGGAGTGGGTTTGTGACCTAATGTGAATGGATTACAATGTGAGTCTATGATGAAGGTGGGAATGAATAAATAATATTCTAATGTTTTTCCAGTCAACGGGAGGATGGTGACTCCATGCGTGCTCGTGTTCGTACTGTACTGTAGTGCCAACGATGACATTCATTGTCCAGGGATACAGTATCCACTTAAGGAATACATACTGAAGGGAGATACACATGCACTATAGTAACCATATATAAATTGTGTAACTATCATAATTAACTGGTGAAATACAAAAATTGGGGGTACTGGATTCACGGTGACACCGGTGTGGCATCTCCTTCACTATATATCATAGTCACCTGATACGCACTAGCCAATTCTCAATAAATTCAGACGTTTCTCCGTCACTATGTCATTGCCATCATCCAATGTGTCACATACCTATTTTAAAGTATGGTTATATCTTAATCTGATGGAAACACACTGGATGTACCGTACATAAGATATTTATTTTGTAAAGTACAGCTTAATAACTCCATCCTTTAATTCCCGCTAGGCAGCATTGAGTCTCACCATACATCATGGCAT
Organism: Aplysina aerophoba; assembly: GCA_949841015.1. Taxonomy (NCBI): domain Eukaryota; kingdom Metazoa; phylum Porifera; class Demospongiae; order Verongiida; family Aplysinidae; genus Aplysina; species Aplysina aerophoba. The sequence goes on along the minus strand of OX465034.1, from coordinate 5,197,433 downwards.
AAATCATATTTGGAGCCTGCTTGGAGTGATCATAATATAATTATTCTTATAAATGAATATACATAATACATATCGTGCATGTACACAACTGATAGGTAGGTACATATTATCAAGAGCACAGTATCTAAACTTGTCATTGTTATATATTGTGGGAGTCTCTACAATGCTTCAGTGGAATTATAAGTACATTTAATTCACTTAAATGACTATGAATAAGTCTTTGCTGAATGCAATGAGCCTGTAGCTGTAGTGGGTAGCAGAATGCTCTCACACTGTGAACAGGGATTAGGGCCACAGTACCCCATCATGACCAGGATTCTTCCTTCCAGGTACTCGCCAGAGTTGACTAGACCAGACCATCTCAGTCATACTTTGGTTAAGACCAATCTTGTCAAGTTCACCCATCCTATCATTAATTTCCTCCCAACTCACAAACTGTGTCCTTGTGCTTCTTGCAATTTAAAAAGCAACTCCCACAGCCTTCTTGGTACATCATGATGCTACAGGGATATCCTCGTGTAACTTTGATAGTCTGAGTTTGGTGCATATTGAATATACTTCTTATGTCCAGGCGGATATTCATTGTGTAGAAAACTGTCAGCACCTGCTGCTTGGTGCTCATGCTGAGCTCCCAAGGCATGAAGCAGTTTGCACACTGGTCCATTTCTTGTTCCACCACTTGTGGTTGAGGCTAATGAGAATTTACTCGCAAGTTTGCTGAAGAATTTTCCCCATGGTGTAGCAGCCTATATCTGTGTTCCTTACTTTAGATTTGGATTTCTCAGCCTGGAAAGGGTGCAGGCCAGAACAGGCCTCGTTGATCTCTGCTATGCCTCCCTCCAAGTAAGGTAAAGCTGCTTGACACATAAGTTGGAACTTTCTGTTGATCGCTGTAGTCTCCCAAAGTGTGTCGACCCTGCTTCATGTAGAATTCTTTGCACTCCAACAAACTGGGACGCTTTCCGCTAGTGAGCTAATACTAGCCGGTGAAACATGGAAAATCCTTCACACCAATCTTTGATATTAACAGCGCTAGCCATAATATAGAAGGATCAAAGGCGTACCGCTCTATAATCTACCACCAAGAGTACTCTTGATACTACTTTAAGAGATCATGAGATATGTAGAAAAAATGATTACCTCAATAATATATACGTACATATACGTATGTCTCTGTATAGCTTCCAGGTTAGCGAGCGCGTAGCTAAGCCGCATAAAGCCACATGGCCACGGACTTCCTCCGTTGTGACCCACGTACGATTTCTCGCAAGTAGCAACACTTGGTAATGTCTGTGTACGAAGCGAGTCCGCTGCTATTCCCGCGCTATCCTCGAAGATCTCCAGAAAGAGAGGAAGACGGGTTAGTACTCAGCTATTTGAATGATGCATGAAGTTGACAATTCTTAGCTGCGTAAAGCGGTCGCAAAACTCTCCCAGGACATGCGCCTTGATATTGAATATGTTAAGCCATGAGCGTCACATTGGTGGTTAATGAGTTGACAGCACTATCCAGCGAGCCTGAGGTTAAGAAGATCTGACAAGTCTGATCTGAAGTGAGGGCTTCTCAGCTGGCTCAGGCATGAGAAAGGGTAGTTCTCGAATACCAGCTTCAAAACAGGGTTGAAAACCTTGCCGACGTTTCGGCCAGATGCTCTGGCCTTCTTCGCCCTGAAGAAGGCCAGAGCATCTGGCCGAAACGTCGGCAAGGTTTTCAACCCTGTTTTGAAGCTGGTATTCGAGAACTACCCTTTCTCAAGTCTGATCTGCATGCAAAAAAACGCAAAAGCAAACAAATACATATATACTAGCTCGGTTGTACGAGGTGAAAGGACAGCAGGTGCAGCGATAAGGAGGGATATGCATACACAACCAAAGGTACATACATATACACACCCTGCATGTATTATATTTTATTAGTGCATGTGCGAATGGTTGTGTAGGAATTGTACATGCACACACTGAAGGAAAGCTTGCAATTGCAGGGGGTAAGGCACAGTTGAGTAAGTGGCTTGAGAATTTTTAAATGCTTCACTAGCAAAAGACTGCCTCATCCTGTTACATCCTGTTTAAGTTTGAACTAGTTACATCCTGTTTAAGTTTGAACTGCTTGTTATGTTTTATCTGGTTGTTAAGAGGCTTTCATACGGGCAGGGGTGAGGGAGGAAGAAGAACATGCCCAAAAAGACTAGATGAGTGGATAGCCCCCAGTGGGTGCGTACTGTTCTGAAGAATTGTGGCAAGTGAAAGGGCTAGACGTGACAAACATGACATTACATGACACAGATGGTGACACTTTGTGCACAATTGTGTGAGGACTCACACCAAACACTGAGTCGTGTCCTCCAAAGGAGTCACGCCACGCGTGCACCATGTACGCATGACTATGGGGCGCAGTTAGCTAGAGGGGAAACAAGGGACGAATTGAGACAATTGAAGGATCTTGCGACACACACTGAACTGCATCAGTGTCACACAGTGAGTCCATTCCGTGTTTGTCAGTGTACAACCTGTCAGGACACTCCTCGCTACACTCTTCGGCTAGACTGTCCGACCCTCACCTGTACTCACGTGTGAGCCAGGGCTGCGCACTCCTACCAAAGCCGCCTGCTGTCTGAAACACGACACAACCTCTCCGGTGCAAGTCGCCGCTGACGACGAGACTGACTTACACTTGAGGCCTCCCTCTCCTCCTCCTCACACACCGACACACCACGCGCACACTGGGCCTACAGCTGGGTGACTGTATTCCTTCGCAGAGGTCCAATGTGTACTGCAGGCAGCCATTGTAGAAGCCGAGGAATTACCGGACAGGTAGCTTCAATGGCTGACGGTAAGGAACGAGTGGGAAAGTTCCATCCGAAGTGTAGTACGACTGTAGAGTTGAGCGAGGATAGGCGGGTCGCCAGTGGAAAGGGCTATTCTGGTAGTTTTGTGTTCTCAAACGACCCAATTCCAATCGGATTACAGTTTTCTGTAACGATTTTGCAGAAAAGCTCTTTCTTTGTAAGTCCAATCATCGCATTCAGACCTCACCCGTCAGACGCACCTTACACGGCTGGAGGTGCTGTGCATGTATGTAGTCCACTGCTGCCTATTCTTTGTGTACTGTGATGGCGTAGAAGACGCGTAGTATGGTTCACACAAGGAGCTGGAGACAGTGTTGAAGTATAGAGTAATATCCAAACTACGATAATCTATGGTTGAAGTGAATAAAGTATTGATTCAATGTGAGGTGCGCTGAGTCTTGTGTAGGGTAATAGAATGGATCTTGTTGAGTTGCCTGGGTGAAGGTTTATCCCATGCATATTTTACCACAGATTCCTCCGATACACTATGCCATAAACGTATCTCAAATTCCCCCACTCTACCCAACTGACTGATGTACTCATCAGTTGTGGGTGATGTAAAGTGGCAGTGATGTCACCGCTGTCTCTGCACTTCGCCCTCCTCACCCAGTCACCTTGTTCACTACTTCATTCCTTCCCTCCACTTATGTCAGTCTTTGATACTCACTAATTACTTCTCATCTCTAATGTTGTACTTCCCAATTGGCTTGCCTACATTCCTCCCTTTCACCTCCTTAACCTCTGTTCATGCATCGCTGTCAGACTCTACATGAGCCTTCAATAGTGTGCCTCATACTGTGTGTAGGCTACAGTATAGTGTACCCATGCACTGTGTGTCAGTAGTTGAGATGCTAGTTTGATGTGATAACACATTTAGTGTGCTGTGTTGTCTGACTGTGTAATTGCAGGGGCTTGGTATTGGTGTGACAACAAAAGATCCTGACAGTGGACCATTTCCACGAGAGTGGGATGACATAGACAGCAGTAACCAGTACTGGCGTGTTTCCATTAGGAATGGTCGCTGTATAGCATGGCACAATAGACAGATGACGGATCTGCATAGGGTTCTGGACCGCTCAGCAGGCAACACATTTGGTTGTCAGGTGTCAGAGACAGGAGAGCTCCATTTCTACCACAATGGGAGGGATGTGGGCATGGCATGGGAGGGGCTACCGACAGATCAACCATTGTGGGGAGTTGGGATCCTAGACGGTGGTTGGAAGGTGGAGGCAAACTATGTCATTCCAAAAGGTGAGGCTGTGTGGTGTGATGTTGTGTGTGATGTGATCTTTGTCAGTCTCTACATTTGTGCATGCTAGTGTAGTTGTGCACTGTTGTACAAAGCGACAGTATAGCTCCATACATTCCATTGTCTTATCCTCCACTTTATGAGAGTGTCAAATGATGCAGCCTCTCATGTAATGCACAGTTTCAGAGACCCCAAGCAGCCCCAGTCCTCCCATTGGCCCTGACCTAACCAGTGCACAGCCCAAGGAAGACGGAGCTAGCTCAAGTGGTAAGGAGCCTCGATCAGTGTACTGGATAGCTTTAGTGCTATGTGCATGTGTGTTTGTGTTTGTGTTTGTGTTTGCGTGTGTATGTGTGTGGGGTTTGTATATTAACACGGCGTTCCATACTACCAGTAGAAGTACTGTTAGACAAAGTTGAATGTAAGTCCATATGTTCGCAGTGGCCATCACACTTGTTCTTTGTCAGTGTTGTTTGTGTCGTAATATTGCTTCAATACATTAGACCCATTCAGTTCATAGCCACTCAATTCTTCTTAACAACAATCCGCAAACAGCATTTCTCATTAGTCACTGTGCTCTGCTCATGGCCTTTTTAGAGTGGCAATCAGCGTATGAGGATTCACTCAGGAAGCACGGCTCAGTATCAGTGGAGGTTACACAATCCATCCTAGTCGGTCCGTCAGCAGCGGGGAAGACCACCGTGAAGCACCTTCTGGTGCACAACACGCCCAAGGCAGCCAAGATGAGCACTGCTGCACTAGAGATGCCAGAGGTAGTCACAAAGCGATCAGCCATGGACTTTTCATCTGAGCAGTATGCAGTGCAGGAAGGCACCTCTGCCTGGCAGCCGGTCAGCAGTGATATCATGAAGAATTCACTGTATCACTGCATTGCAAGCAAAGCGTACGAGGAGAAGAATCAGTACCCTATTGAAGTGGAAACCAAAAAGGCCGAGGATGTACAACGTGGAGCTTTGATAATGAAGCAGGCCCAGTCCGACCCTTTTACTCTCGATCAGTACCCCACTGAAGAAGGACAGTATGAAGCTATTGCGAAGGAGCGCAAAGGCTGTCCTCTTCCAAAGCAGGCCCAGTCCGACCTTGCCTCTCTGGATAAGCAATACTCCCAAGTTCTTGACGAAATGGGAGGGGAAGGAGTGAGAATGAAGCTAAAGAATGCCTCCTTTATCTACTTGCTGGACACGGGAGGACAACCCTCCTTCCAGGACGTTCTTCCGCTACTGCTGGATGTGCCATGCACATACATTCAGGTGTTCAACGCCTCCCGTAGCCTGTCTGAGCGTATTCCCGTCACCTACCGTCCGAATGACCACACTGTGGTCTCCTTAGGGGATGCAGAGTGTGGACGTGACATGATGCTGCGCTCCTTCTCCAGCATGCATACGATGGCCCAAAAGTATTCCAAAGAGCTGGCCACATTTCGACAGAAGGATAGCCCGGCACCACAGCTTCGCATTTTTGTGGTGGGCACCCACAAGGATGAGCTGATTGCACAAGGCAGGCTTGACGAGGCTACCAAGGAAGTCAAAACCTTCCTTGAGACATTGAAGGGAAAGCCGTATTACAACTCCATTCAGTGGGATTCAAAAGGGCAGCAATTTTTCCTCATCAATGCCCTGGCAGTCAATGAGAGAGCCTACGTCAATGACCTACGTGACTGCATCTCCAGCGAGGGATTCCTCAAGCTCGATGTCCCATTGATGTGGTTCATATGTCAAGAAGTCACCCGCTGCACTCCAAAGAAGTTCTTTAGGCTCCAGGACCTGGAGGCTTTCTGCCGGAAGTATCACTTTGTTGATGGCGAGAATGCAGCCAGCCAGTTTCGTGCCCTACTGCAGCTGCTCACCCTCCTCGGCTTCTATGCGTTCTTCGACCTGGAAGATGTCCCAGATGAGGCTAATTTCGTCTGCACCGACAGAGGTATATTCCTTAGGGAGGTGTCCATTCTGCTGGCTGTGCAATTTAGTGTTTCAAAGGGCGCTGAAATGGAATCTTTCAAGGAGACAGGAATCCTCGTCTTCACCCAGAAGTGCTTCAAGCAACTTGGGATCTGCCAGGAGATGGATGCACAGTGGTTCCTGAAGGCTCTCCAGCATCTTGGAATAGCTGCTCAATTGCCCAGTAAGGATGAGCTGGAGAGGTACTTCATCCCTGCAGCTCTTCCCCAGCGTCCAAGAGACCAGAAACCAACAGCCAGTGTGGCCCCGCTCTGCCTCACCTACACAACTGAGGAAGGTGCTGGTTCCTCCCAGTACAGCTACATGCCTCGGGGTGTGTTCTGCCGTTTAGCAGTTGAGCTCATTCGCCAGGGATGGAAGATCATCATGAAGGAGAGCACTCGCACACTGCTCTTGTTTCGCTGGAGGGAATTTGAGATATTCCTGAAGGAGAGCTCTGGATACATCAGTCTTGTCCCACAAGTCGTGGAGGAGATTTCAACCCTTCCAGAGTTGCACACTCAGTGTGTGCGTCTCCTTGATACCGTTAGAGATGGCCTCTTCCTCTCTGCCAAGGCTGTTTTGGGGAGCAACTTTGGAAATGTCGCTGAATTGGCTGTGGGTTTTGAGTGTCCCTGCAAGGAGGTGAGAATGAATCACCTCGCTGTACCTTCTGAAACGGGGAAATCTCTGGACTGCCTTGGGACATACAAATCACAGCCATACAACAATAATCAACGCATCTGGTTCTCCTCATTGGCTGGAGTGCATGGGGTAGAGGTGAGCATCTACTCGTTTGTACACTTGACCTGCAGTGCGTCCTCATGCAGCAGCTGTGGCCACTTGTCCTGTGCACTTGGACATTCCCCTTGTCCCCACTACAGCTTGTGAAAGATGTTGAGTGCAGAATTTGGGTGATTAGGGAAATATCTCCAAAGCCCCAGCCAAAACTTCAGCCTCTACAGCCTTCCCCAAGTCGTCCTTTGCCCAGAGAGGGAGACGGTGCATTGTGCCAGGAGGTGACTTGTGAGTTCTTGTGGCCATCCCCACCCTCTGCACGTCCACAGGTGTGAAAAGTCATGCTCTCTCTGCAGATTGTCCAGACCATCTCATGCTCTTCAGAAGATATGTGAGCAGAAAAGCGGCAGGCAAAGCGAGGGCAGTTCTTGAAGGAGTTGGTCTGGAGACGTCCACAATTGATGCATGCTTCAGTGCCCATCCCTTGAACGATGAGGAAATAGTACAAGCAGGGCTGCTGAAATGGAGAGACGGCCAGGGCAACCAACAGCCTCCCACCTGGGAGGTCCTCATTTTAGCCATGGAGTATGCAGGAATGGCACAACAGCACGTGAAGGAGCTGAAGGGAAAGCTTGCACTTTCTGTGAAGGAGCCAAAAGTATGTATATAATTATGTACACATGTGTGACAAGCGAGTGCAGACGATTTGAGGCATGCACATGTATATGTTGGTCTGTGCTGTATCTTCACTCCTGCTTACTGGCCCCGCCCTAAGTCTGCCCTGTTCTCTGTTCATTCCGCAGGAGAGCCATGAACAAGCGCCCCACCAACAGACATGTACAATAGTATAATGTAGAGATCGATGTATACGCACATATCCTATACACTGTTACACGTACCTACCTATGTCTGTACGTATATTGTAGGACTCGTATTCTCTGTTTTCACACTGCATTGCATTATAGTTGAAGTAAATATATACAATTATACACATATGCAGTACATGTAGCTACTCATGCTCGCATGCATTTGAAATTTTGTAGAACTTTTTGATTGAATGTATATATGTACGTGCATGTGTACTCTGTAACACAATTTATGCTTTATATAAATACAATGAATATGTTATAATAATTATTACAATTATTCTCCTGGCTTCATCTGAAAATTGCGATCCATGAATGAATTATCATATATTTATAATTACAATACTTATACATGATTTGTACAAAGACAATGGCAATATTGCAATTCTGCAAAGACAATGGCAACAGTAAAGGACCAATCTATCATGTAATATGGTGACATTGTATGTAGCCAACAGCACTATAGCTAGTGTACACACACCAAACTGGGCAATTCAACTGCAAGCAACACTTGGCACAAGGCCACGATTGCATCATCATTTGCTTGATCTCGGGTATGTGCAGTCCTGCAGTGGCTTTGGCTTTGGCAATCAAAGCTCTCTTCAATAACTGCTCATAGAGGTCGTGCAGGCAAACAGAGGGGACAGGAGGTGGGGTTAGCTGGGACCACACACCCTGCCCGTCCAGTGAGGTGACTTCCTTCCTCAGTGCATCACTGAGGTAGTAGATTGTGTCATTGATGACGCTCCTCGGCATACAGGTGGAGGACCCTGTGTGTGTGCACAGCAGGAGGTGAGGTTGTGAGTGTACATGTTAGGTGCTGCAGTGGTGGACTCAACTACTATATACCCACACAGACTACATCTGACATTGTCTGTCTCTTCTGTGATTCACATTCAATGCAGATTTGACCATCTTCCGCCCCCTACCCTCCCTCCTCATCACAAGACCATGTTACCCACACATGACCATGACCACCCCTCGCCTGCTCACCCTCCAGTTTCCACAGCTTCCTGTTAAGCCCTTCACTTATTCTCTTCAGTCTCTCCTGACACACCTCCACCTCACCTGGTCCAGTACAAGACACACCTGACATTTGACACAGTCAGTGTCGGCACTGCTCAGTGACTCACACTCAACCTTCTTGTGCTCCTCTGTGGCAGGGACAGAAGGAGGCACAGCCAGTGAAGACGGGCACACACCACACACACACACGCACACACCACACATGCTACTGACGAACACTGTGGTCCAACCCAAGACTGCTCCTGCCCTTGCTATTCTGTTGTTGTGGCCACGCCCACAAGGACTGAATGACTGAGCGGGTACTGAGCAGGGGGAACCCTAGCTGTGCTGAAGGACTGTGGGCAGTTGAGAGGAGGAGGGGAAAGGGAGGGGAAGGGGAGTGGAAGAGAGGGGAAGGGGAGTGGAAGAGAGGGGAAGGGGAGCGGAAGAGAGGGGAAGTAGAGTGGAAGAGAGGGGAAGGAGAGTGGAAGGGGGACGGGCAGGTGGAAGGAGGGAGGAGAGAGAAAAGATGGCTCAAGGATACAGTCACTAGAGTCAAATGCACTAGTTCATCACACACAAACAGCACACAAGACAGAGTGGAGATGTGAGGAGGAGTAGCAGTCCAGGTTGTGTGTGCAAATATGGGGGCTGTGGTGTACCTTGGTGACTTTACTCAGATGGCAACACACTGGGCTGTGGTGTGGTGGAGAAAGGACAGCTTCGTTACTACCACAATGGGAGGGTGGACGTGACAAACATGACATGACATGATACAGATGATGACACTTTGTGCACAATTGTGTGAGGACTCACACCAAACACTGAGTCGTGTCCTCCAAAGGAGTCACGCCACGCGTGCACCATGTACACATAACTATGGGGCGCCGTTAGCTACAGGGAAAACAAGGGACGAACTAGCTGAGACAATTGAAGGACCCGGATACCATATTCCCTAGTGAATTCCGTACGGGGATACAAAATCGGGGATACCGGATTCACGATGACACCGGCGACACACACTGAACTGCATCACTGTCACACAGTGAGTCCATTCCGTGTTTGTCAGTGTACAACCTGTTGGGACGCTCCTCGATACACTCTTGAGCCAGAGCTGCACACTCGGACCTAAGCCGCCTGTCTGTCTGAAACACGACACAACCTCTCCAGTGCAGGTCGCCACTGACGACGAGACTGACTTACACGTGAGGCCTCCTCCTCACACACTGACACACCACGCGCAGACTGGGCCAACAACTGGGTGACTGCATTCCTTCGCAGAGGTCCAACGTGTACTGCAGGCAGCCATTGTAGAAGCCGAGGAATTCCCCTGGCGGGTACAATGGCTGACAGTGGGAGGCCTAGGGGGGGAGTGGAAGGTTCCAGTCGCTCGCTATGTAGCTACCCTATACCATGTACTCTCCTCTACCAGATACATGGCGCTTCCAAACCACTTTGTCTCCTGGAATGCTGCTACCTTGTACCTTTTCAGCTCCACCACTACTCCTTAGGTGTGTGCTTAAGTGGTACGGGGTGACACATTCGATACTGCTCCCGTTTGTATCCGCCCCCACAGTGTGTGGGACGTCCCTTACCGTTTAGTGCCGTTGTGCACCCTGTTGCCGTACTTCGTACTGTTGTTGAAAATAGCATTCATTGTGTACAATGTTCCAAATTTAGGACAGTTCACCACAGCATTCCTCAGCTACGCCAACTGCACACCCCATGCCGAGCTCGGACTGAAGGAGGCTACGGATCTTCCCGTGTGCGCGCTTCTTTATCTTCCTTCAGTTATAGTGAGTCGCTAGAGCTTGGGCTTGGAGATCAGGCAGCAACATGTCCGTAGACGAGAGGAGGGACAGTAAAGGTAGTGGCGGAGACAGTTCGTCAGAGCCAGGCAAGAATGAAGTCAGTTGCCTTGTGAAGCTGCTCGACGGGGAGATCCTTCACTTCGCTGTTGAGGTAACGTAGCTAGCTACGGTCATCGAACGTAGCGTACAATCGTCTAGGCCCCTTGAGGAGCGTGCATTTGGCATTAGATGCCACCCACGGTCCCTACTGACATCTGCAGAGGAAGGCCAAGGCGGAAGAGCTGATTGACCATGCGATGTCGCGGTTGAATGTAGTGGAAAGGGACTACTTCGGAATCTATTACGCTGTTAGAGAGCAACGGGTGGGTGCTGCACATGTAATGTACGTAATGCGCAGAGGCACGCAATGGTCAGGTATTTACGTGTCTAGTTAGGGCTGTTCACTGTGCATGCATCGTATGTACGTACGTACGTATGCGACCTTGGCTTAGTAATCAAGATGCGTAACTAGTATACAAAAGTTAGTAGAGCTTAGACGTGTAACTATACAACATGCTGATTGTTTTCCAGTATCACCTTCAATGATTCTTCCTGCACAACCATTGTTACAGCTAGACTCCATCTGTATCTTGTTAAAGTTATCTTATCTTTGTCCTGCCGAAGCAATGTTGGCATATAGAGGGATTATATGCAGTATGCATGCATAGGAAGCAAGTGACTATAATATACTACGTACATAACCATAACCAAATGACTTTAAAATTAGGTATAGGACAATGATCAACATTCAATACAAACCTGGAGTATGTACATACTGTTACACTTGTATAGTACAAGAGTGGAATGCATTAGTACAATGTTATCAGTTCTCTTTTGCCTGTGCTAAATGCCATCATGAACCCCTGACTGTGTGCAGATGTTCCTGGACCCTACGAAGACATGTGCTCACCAATACCCAGACAGTAAGGAGTCACAATGGGTCCTGCACTTTGGTGTCAAGTACTATGTTCCCGACCCCAGCCAGCTCAAGGACGACTTCACCAAGTAAGCCAGGCAGCTGCCCAAGGTCGCTGCTCTACCAGTCCTCTTGACCTCAGTGCCATGGCTCTGCTTCCTACCACCCTGCAGACACCTGTACTACCTTCAGCTCCTGCAGGACATCCAGGAGAGGCGTATCTTGCTTGACCCAACCTCTCTCCTGGCCCTCCAACTGGCTGCCCTAAGACTGCAAGGCAGCCTTGGGGCATACAACGCCGAACAGCACGGGAAGGGCTACACACATGAGTACTTGGACTTCCTCTATGCAAACGAAAACGATATTGTGAGTCTGAACGCGTTGGTCACACTGTGGTCATCATGTCACTATTGCTAGCGCTGTTCCCTTCAATCTGCAGCCTCTTGATGCTGATGACAGACTGAGAGAAATGCATCAGGAGAAAAGGTATACATTGGGAGTCTGGTGTGATGTGCTATGGTGTGGTGTGTGATGCTGTGCGTATAAAGCTCTGCTGCTGGACGGGCTGCTAACAAATGCAGTGAACTGACCCCAGCCGAAAGTGACATGGAGTTTCTGAACATTGCAAAGGACCTGCCTCGATATGGCAAGCACCTCTTTCAGGCCAATGTGAGCAGCATTCCATCTGTATATACTGTTGTGACCTTCCTTTCGTTAACAAGGGTGCTACATTCCTTGCATGTAGCTATGTCTACACAACAGATAAACAGGTGCATATAATGTATACAGGGAGTGACAGTACTGTATTAGGGTATGTACCACAGAGGAGTCTCTGTAGGCTTGAATGACTCTCTGTCGTGCATGTATTGTGCCATATGTAGGAATTGTTGGATGAAGAGCGCAGTGTGGAGATTGGCGTGGGATGGACTGGTATCTCAATCTACTATGAAAGCAAACTGGTACATCACATGCATACCTCTTGTCTGCCCCATACACACTCTGACCCACTCGTGATTCACTCACACCTAGGCCACTGACTTCACCTGGTCCACCATCAGCAAACTGTTCTACCATGGCCACCGATTCAAGATCCACTACCACCCTGATGAGGACCTAGAGCACTGGGAGATCAAAAAGCACAAGTTTGATGCTACAGAGTCCCAGTGGGCCAAGCGCATCTGGAAGGAGTGCATTGAACAGCACACCTTCTTTCGTCTGACTGTCCCGGGCGTACGTCCTCAGTCATCGTGCGTCCCAACGTTCAATCGGAGAATCACTGTCCACTTCTCAGGCCGGACCCTTGCACAGATCCAGAAACGTGACAAGCGAAGAGGCAAAGATGATGTGGAGGAGCAGGAGGATTCAAAAGAGGTGGGTAGGCAGTGGGTGGAGTGGGAGGTGGGGAGGGAGATGCCAAGGCTGTCATGTATGTAGTACGAGCAGTGATATATGATCATGTTTGACTCCACTGTATGTGACATCTAGTCTTACATAGCGCCCCATTCCACCTGCCTCTCCTCTCTGCAGAGTGAGAAGCATACGGAAACAGCTGAGGCCAGCCCCCCGACTGCACAAGACCCAGAACCACAGATCACGGATTCCAGGTATACCACTCCACTGAGTGTGTTCGTCCCACTATGGCATATATACACATGCATGACCACCATCAAAGTAATGATAGAAAGTTTATATTATTTGGTCACACTACATGTGGTTGATGGTCACCATGGCATGGGTAGCCATAGTGATATAGTCACAGAAAGCATAGGGAATGCACAAGCAAGAACAAAAGCAGCTAAGGACAGAAAGCATTGGCAAAGTATATGTTGATGAAAGATGGCAATGCATAACTGAGTTTTTATATAGAGCTTGTCGTGTGACAGAAAGCAGCTAGCCAGACTGTCATATTACCAGTCAATTTCTCTGAGCCATATAGTTTACATGCTTATGAAGGGACACATTCCACCTCCTATGCCACTTAACGTCCCCCTGTGTATAGCTTTTACACTGCTGCAGTAACCTTAATTGGCATGCTATTACCACCACCTTTGAGGGGGGCTGTGTCAGTGACTGTTATTCGTGTTTCCACCACCACCACACACACACACACACACACACACACATACACACACACACACACGCACACACACACATACACACACGCACACACACATACACACACACACACACACACACACACACACAAACACACACACACACACACACACACTCACACACATACACACACACTCACACACAGGCCTGATGAAGAAGATAGTCCCAAGGCTTCTGGCATTGATGGTGATGCAAGCAGCCAGGAGGAGGGTAAATTGCGTGTGGAGTTGATGCGTGACAAGTTTGGCTTTGGGTTCAGCCTCTGTGGAGGGGCAGAGTGCAATTCACCACTGTATGTGATCGATATTATTCGTGGAGGTGCTGCTGAGAAGGATGGAAGGCTGAGGGTAAGTGGAAGTTTAGGAAATGGGAAGGAGAGAGTGGGAATGAAATTGGATTTGAAAGTTATTACAGTCGTTTCATGATTTCTAGTCCCAGTTGCCATTGCACATTGCAATCACTCATTTGATTAAAGTATTGAAATGGTAAAGTTGCACATGACTTCTGATGATGTTTAGCAGACGAGACTACCATTTTCAATCTGTAATAGTGTGAGTGATGTGCAATGTGTAATTGGGTCTGGAAATCATGAAACGACTAATCAGGTTAGTTAGTTACAGTAGGTGTCCTAATAGGATGAGGTATCTATAGATGTGTCTGTCTGCCTGTCTGCTTGCCCCCCCCCCCCCCCCCCCGTGTTCTGTGTGGTTGTATGTATGTATGCAGGAATCTGATGAGATTCTAGAGATCAATGGCCGCAGTACTGAGTGCATGATTCACAGTGTTGCAATCACTGCCATCAAAACTGGAGGCCAAAGTGTTAAACTGGTTGTAAGACGAGAAGCCAAAGATGGGGATGAAGGTTAGCATGCTTGTGTGTCATTGTGTGTGCGTACATGTGCATGCTTGCACCGATCCCCAGGCTATTAAACAAAAGCGCAAATACGCAATACCAGTGATCACCTCCCCAATAAGATAGAAGAGCCACAGACAGCCATTTCACCATTGGTGGGGCTTATCAATGTGGCTTATACTAATGGATTCATTTTGGGCTGACTGACTGCCTATGTACATAGTTCATCCATTGCAGATTGTTAGACTGTCACTGTGCTGGAAGGACTTTTCTGATAGCACCCCTCATCAGTAGCACTGGGCAGACAGTGTCCACCAGTCACCGAGCAACCACTTGTTTACAATTGGTCAACAAACCAATAATGGTTTTGCATCACACTTAACCGCAGCAGGGTATATGGTGCATCATGCGTTTGCCTGTTCTCGTCAAAGCACTTCTGCATCCTTGTCCAGGCACACATACATGGTGTGACCTTTGTGTGAGTAATGCCCAGACACAAGCCACACCACGTACTCCAGTGTCCATCCTCCTGGGCACTGGTCTGTTCCTGGCATCATGAGTTGAGCTGAGCGGGTGGTCACATGACAGGCAACATAGGGAGGATTGTGGTCGGCTACTCCGTGTAAAGCTCCACCATGCACGTGTCTGGTATAGATTCTGTGCCATATAACCAATTGCTAGAGGTACTCAGTAGTAGCCTCCTCCAGTATGGGTGTAGTGACTCTCTGCTGTGATGCCATCATAGCCATTTTAAACACCTTTCTGTATTTTCTCTGCTTGCTTTACAGGAGAGAATTTGCCAACCAACACTGATGGCAACGACTCTGCTGGCAAGAAATGATTGGAAAGCAAAGAATGACTTAATTGAGAGGTACCCACACACACATTTTGCACACACATGTTCACACACACATACACAAACACATACACACACAAGCACGCATACACACAAACACACACGTACACACACACACAAACACACACGTACACACACACACAAACACACACAACACACACAGACACACAGACACCCACCCACACAGACACCCAACCCCACCCCAACCCCCCACACAAGCACACACACAGAGTTTGAGGTTGATGATACTAAACTGAATGACGAAGCTCTGTGTGGCTAGGTATACACATTCTCTGTGACCTGAAACTACACTAGTCGTGGGATTGAACAGATGTTATGAATACTTGTCAGAGATTTGCCCAGATGTTTCAACCTAATCTAGGGTCTTCATGCTTCATGCAATATGGAATTACACCACTGATGATTGTGCAATATTGTTGCCACTGATGAAGTAGTCTGGCTTGCTGTCTCCTACTTCCACGCCCACCACAATAATTGCGCAAGGGCGTTCTCGCTCTTGCACAATTATCACATAGACCCTGCGCAAAGATCCTAGATTGGGTTGAAATGTCTGCTCAATTCATTGGTATGTACATCTGTCCAATTCCCCAGCTAGTGTAGTTTCAGATCACAAAGCATGTGTGTGTGTGTGTGTGTGTGTGTGTGTGTGTGTGTGTGTGTGTGTGTGTGTGTGTGTGTGTGTGTGTGTGTGTGTGTGTGTGTGTGTGTGTGTGTGTGTGTGTGTGTGTGTGTGTGTGTGTGTGTGTGTGTGTGTGTGTGTGTGTGTGTATCAAAGTACATAGAGGATAGCTATTGGGTCTGCAACTTTGTAATTGCTGTGCTGTGCGTCCATCTGTCCCCCTCTACAGCTGCTCCAGCATCTCTCCCTAATACCTCTGTATAGTTTGCCTTATTTCAAAAACTCCATTCATTTCAGACTTAATGCAGTCTGTTGTAGCATTGACTGTGGAGTTTTCCAACTGTCATTTTACCCCCAAACAGATCTGTATATTATACATGGAGAGCATATATCTGTGTTCACTCTTCACTTTAGGATGTAGGCATGTATATGTATACGTGTTTATATCACAGTGCAGTTAGTTAATTATGAATCACTTCATAAAAGGGTATCATGACATTGCATGACACAACAACAAAGAAACTGTTGCATGCATATTGGTATTTCCTTATGTGTTACGCATACATTGGTGTATGCCTAATACAGCCAGTGTATGCAGCCATTCTTGTAAACATTATAACAATTAATGTGCATGCACTCTTTGGGGCAAACTGCCATTTTCATGCATCCATATTATTATTAATACAATTATATTGAAAACTGTTTTATACATTCTCCTTTTGCCATGCATGTGATTATTGGAGCTCTTTTGTGGAGTGCCACCTGGGATGCTGCCACACATGCATGCATGTTTGATGGCCAGCGTCATTGATGTGCAGTAATCCTTTCTATTATTATATCACCACACACCAGCTGTGCACAACAGCCTAATACATATTATCATATGTGCATGTATGCATGTGTACAATCATAATTATATGTACATATATTGTTTATCTTCTTGGAAATAAGCAGCGAACACGCAGAGAGAGCCTGAGAACTCAAGTATATAGTCTGGCACATATAGGCCCTAACATGATATAATAGCTACCGTAAATATAAACACTATAATATACATACACAAATACAGCACTTCACAATAACATTCACATTATAATATAAGATATGCATTCCTAACTATATTAACATCACTACATGACGACTAGCTAAAAACTGCTTTCGCTTGATCGAATGGGATCTTGTACGTTTACTGTCTCACAAGTAGCTAGCGCTACTGATGGCAAAAAGAACCATAACACAACAAACTAGTTATAAGAGAAGAAGCTATGTAACTATGTTGATGAAGCATTACGTTGCAGTGTTTGTTTTAGATGCATAGAAGTGATTGGCTAAGAGAAGGTGTAGGGCCACTGTGGGGGAAGTGAAAGGAGCAACATTTGTGAGACTTATGGAGATGTGGGTAAAAGATTTGCAGCAGAGTTTGGAGAAGTTGGGGTGGAGAGGATTGAATGTGGCGACATTGGATGGATTGACAGTAAAGGAAGTGAAACAACTATTGAAGGATACAGCATGGCGGAGAGTAAAAGCAGTTTGGAGGGAGAAGGCAAAGGGGAGTTCAAAGTCAGAAATGACTGGGAAACTTATGGACAATGAATGCAAGGCTCGTTGTGTAGGGATGGATTGTAAGAGGCGTAGGAGGATGATGGCTAAGTTGAGAGGAGGTACAGCAGAGTTGGGAGTAGAGATTGGGAGGTGGCATGGCTTGAGAAGAGAAGATAGGGTGTGTAAGGAATGCGGAAATGGAGGATACTGAGTACTTTGTGATCGATGAGATGTGCGTATGTAGTGAAGGTAAGGAAGAGATTGGAGAACTTGATGAGTAGTAGGTTGAAAGGATGGCATGAATTGGGGGTTAATGAAAAGGTAGTGAGAATAATGGACAGGGCGTGTTGTGATGAAGTAGTGGCAAGGGCAGTAGAAAGTCTCTGGAAGAAGCACTTTGTTGCAGATGCTCCCATTCCTCCTAAGACTTGATTGTTATTTTACAGTGAAGTTTTGTTATAATTGACACAGTGTGCTGCAGGGGGCAGGATTGCACTAGTGTACTTTTGTACATGATGCACTCTAATAATAATAATAATATAATAATAATATACATGCAAGGGGTGTGGTTTTTCCATGGCCATATTGGGGATGCATTGAGTAGTATAATTACATACTTTATAATTTGTCAGTATGCTATATACATTACACACGATAGTTACATATGAATTGCGGAATGTAATGATAAGTATGAACATGTATATAATCAACTCTGTCGCATGCTTTTTGAGATTGAAGTATAATGAATTAAGCAGTCGTGATGAAAAACTGTAAAAACATAATAGACATACTCTTATTTAACAAGATGGACAATCAACGCCAGTCCGTGCTGCAAAGAAAAGTTTTCGGTTCGTACCCTGTCTGGAAAACATCATTGTTCGCCGAGAAAAGCGTTTGCTGATATCCATAGAAACCTTGGTCTCGTTCCTTTGGTAATGATTCCACAGAGGAGTTCGAACTGCAACAAGCCAGTTATCACATGGCACCAGTAGCTATCTTATCTAATGCTATTGACCTTTTTGTAGTGTGTCCATCCAGGTGTATGGGTTACTGTTAATATGTCCTCCCGTCGTGGCTCTTAACGAATACATTCCAGGTCGTCATATTCAACCAGAAAAAGTATTTCCCAACTTTAGTCCACACTGGTTACAGGGTTTAGTGTATCAGGCATTAATTTGCATAGAGTCTTATTGACTAAATTTAGCACTCTATGCGAATTAATACCTGATACACTAAACCCTAGGCCTGTAACCAGTGTCTTATTATTTAGCCTCTGGGAGGCTAAATAGATGCATACCTGTTAGGTGCATCCCCTTGGAAAGTACCTAAATGATGCCTTGTTGTGATACCATGGAGACTACCACCACACCAGTTGGCATGGGGAAGTGAGGTAGTCTTGTGTAAACAGCTTACTGTTGTGTAAAAGTATGCCAGGTTGGAGGCTTGCCCTGTCTGCCTGTGTCTAAATATATATATAGCTATGCAGCTATGTATTTATATAGCTACGTACCTATGGGCAATCTGAGAATCTAATTATACAACAAATGCAATGTATTATTATTGAGCAATCACGAGTGATTCATATGTAAAGACCACAGTGTATACACAGTGTAAGTGTAAGTGTAAGTGTAACATCTAAGAAAACCTTTATAAATTATTTCTGAGCATACATGCATCACTTTAGGATATTATGTTTGAGAATCTAAGTGGTGGTAGTGTTTTTCAAGTCATCCACTAGCGCAAATGCATAATTTACACTCATCACCTATGACTTGCACCGCTGGTGATTTTTTCTATCATATGAAGTTGTTGTGATCATTTACCCTGCATTCCACACCTACAGGTGACAAATTTCCTGGAAGAAATGAACATTTTCAAGGGAATTTTGTCTTTTTAAGTGAATATCTTTATTCTTGAACTTTTACTTAAGAAAGGGTGCTCACCATGATGTTGTATAACTTGTACCCATTGCAATCATATATAATGTATTGCATTTCCGTTAATCATGGCTCCGCGTTTTGCTCCTGAAGCTAGCATGGTACACTGCATGTATTATGATAGGGTAATCCCCACTGCTGGTTGTTTTGTCTTCATAATATTGTTATAGTATACAAACAAAAGAAAGGGTGCCTAGCAACGTGTTGGGCGTGAAGCGATCTATCCGAAGGTGTCATTTTGAGAAGAGTCCTGCCCTCAGGCTGTCCGCGTTTCGAACTTTTCTGCAGCACTTAGGAATCTCTGAGGAGGCTCCCTTCTTTGCGTTTCCCCGTTTCCGACGCCTTCGGGCATTGATTGGTGACAATGGCGCTTCAGCGCGAGATCTCCAAGTAAGACTGGGCGCACATTACAACAGCTAGCTAGCTACCGTATTGTGTAGTTCGCGTGTTCATCCCTATCCTATCGGGTTCTGCTCTTCTCTATCTGTAGCCAAGTGTTCGAGGACATCGTACATCGATGTGGAACAGAGCCCACAGAGGAGAACGTTCGCAAGTGGATCGAAGAGATCGGGAACATCCTGGGGCTGAAGCTCCGATACTGTCCTCATCTTCATCAGTTTCTAGCGGAACGCCACAAGACCTATACTCGCAGGCTCGGGGCGAAGAAAGGAGGTCATAGCAGAGCACTTTATCGTAGCCAGATGTGGACAGTTCCTCTTGAGGATGGTGATGTTCTCTCTGCTGCTCTTCAGCAACAAGTGACTGAGCTCACTAACAAAGTGGCCACCGTGGAAAAGGAGAGTGATCGTCCCACTGCTGGTATGTGTGTCAGCACAGATTATTCTATTACACTGTGTGGTTGTGTTGCATTTATTCTCATTAGTGTATGACTTGTCAGTGTGAATACATCCTTTTTTAATAGTGGCTTCATCTGATGTTGAGAACTTACCTCCACATGGTACTGCAACCAAGAAACGTAGTAGGCTAGTATCGGAGTACTCAGGTTCCCACTACCGGAGGCTGAAGAAACAAGCTCTGGCTGAATGTTCCTCATCCTTGACCTCACTGAGAGACATTGGTCACATTCCTTTGTCTGTCCGGACCTACAACACCATCACAAATCAACAAGATGAGCTTTATTTGGAGGTTGAAGACATAGATTTGGAGGAGGATGACTTGGCATAATTTACACTCATCACCTATGACTTGCACCGCTGGTGATTTTTTCTATGCCAACTGGCCCATAATGGCAGGTATAAAGACACAAGGGGTATGTATGTATAAATACAGTAGGGATAGTCACGTGCAGCATAAATGAATTGGTTCACTGCAAGGACCCAGTCCCAGTGTCCAAGAGGAAGCAAGTGATCAAAAGCATCTCGAGTGTAGAGAGCCCCGTACTTATAAACGTACATTGTTCACTGGAAATGACCTACAGTACTTTGTTGTACGTATCATAGGGACTACCACCACACTCATGGCATGCAGATTGGGTGAGGTAGTCTTGTGTCAACAGCTTACTGTTATGTAAGGCTATGAACTATAGCAATCATATGTATATTGTATGTAGGCAATCTTCTTAATAGGAATGGATGACCTAATTCAGGCATGATTGTAGCCTTTTCCAAAAACATAGGATATATATATATGTTATAATTATAGTACACTAAGCTGGGCGATATGCATTTTATGTCACGATGCCCGAGGGCGCGAAGCGCCCGAGGGCGAGTGATATAAAATGCAAATCGCCCAGCTTAGTGTACTATAATTGGCTTATTGTTACGAACGCTCAAAAGAAACGTCGCTCATTCGCCGTTCGAAAATTGCCGATATTTCGAACGTTTCGTCGCTAACGTCGCCCTCGTCGATCTAGAATGGCTCGAGCTAGGGGTAGCGGTCTTTGTCGAAGAAAAAGGTATTTAGCAACTACTTCTGACAACCGTTTCGACTTCTCTCGTAGTGATGACGACTTCGAGGAACTGGCTAAAGGCTTTCAGCTAAAGAACACCAGGTATCAAACTGATGGGCCCTGAAAATCTACAGCGAGTGGGCTAAGGTGCGTAGGGAGCGTATGGATGAGTCGACTCTTACCGAAATGAGCCTGCTGGCTGACAACAGAGACGCGCTGTGCGAAGAATTGTGCAAATTTGCGGTGGAAATCAAAACTGATAAAACCCAGTATCCACCGCGGAGCATCCAGCTACTTCTGTGTGGACTGCAGCGATACATCAGACAGGAGAGGCCACAAACGCCAGTTAACTTCACGAGCCACTGGCACCTACACCACAGCCTTCACCTGAAACTGATCCACTAAAGGGCATAGATATTAATGAACTCTTTGGTTTTGAATTATAAGTAACATTCAGGTTCGTGTCATTAATCATGATTCAGTTATATAGCTATAAGCAGTTCACTTTCATGTTATTGCAATTGACGTGTAAATGGCAATAATAAGGAGCAAATGCAATCTTGCATGCTGACAAATCGATATTATTATAATAGTAGCTACGACTGTTATGTCTACTAGAAAGGAAGAACAACAAACTCTAAGGTATAGTTATCATAGTGGAGCAAAGTGATTGGCTGTAAATAAAAGCCCAGAGCTCCTGGCCAATTTATCAACCAGCTAGCCATGTTATATACAATATATGTCATGGTTCAACCCTTTCATCTTTTCGACGTTGCCATGGCAACATACAATAAACTTCTGTATAGACCTGTAGTCAAAACCAACTGTATATACATTATAGCAACTCACTGAGAGATCAGGCAATTATCGGCAGCTGTATCACATGTGTGTTTAAACATATGTAACAACGAACAGAGCTATATACTCACAACCAAGTGCATTGTATGTGATGTGGAATGCAAACCCAAAGCCACTGTAATGCATTTAATTATTATAGTCTCTGGATCTACATTTACAAAGATATGTAATAGTAATAGCATTTACCGAAGGCTAATGACTATACAATGATATACGTTTGATTATGCCCATCAGTCATCCGGTATAAAGCATTTATATGTTATATATAATAGACCTGGACCATCTGGGTGTAGTGTTAAATGAATCGTGAGGTATGTATTATAGTTATTCTAGTGGTGATGATATTTGGCACAGATGAGCAGTTGAGTACAATATCTATCCTGTAGCCACATACATTTTCATGGTTTATGAGGGCCAGTCCGGCAAAACTCAATCTTGCACCATAGGGCACATGAGCAGATGAAGCTAAGGTGGGATGTAGCACCATCTGATTGGCCCAGGGTGAACCACTAATCTTGCCAACATGCAATCACTCTAGCCTTGTACCTAATCCCTATTTCTTTAACCCTCTACTATTGCACATTGAATGTTGAAAAGGAAGGCATCATCAGCTTCTTTCAATGGTCAGGGTACTAAAGATATATACACATGGATGGAAGTTGCTAACTAAATTGCATGCATCTATAATATACGGCAAGGCTCGAATTGCTGGAGTCTCACGAACCCACGCCCTGAGTAGCTGCTGACGACCCAACAGCAGAAGTGGAAGAGAAAGTGGATTCGGAGCCGCTACCAATCCCTGAAACAGATGACAGTGCTCAAGCAAGGGCAGTGGGATGGGAACAGTAACAGCCAGAATGTCAAAAGCAACAGCAAGAGCTGCAACAGTAGTTGTAGCAAGAAATTTGGCAAAAGCCTCGGAAATCACAACAGCAGCAGTCACCTGTGGAACCTACTCAATTGAAGGGAGACAGGAGACAGATGGCATTATATATCAGTAAGATTCCAGTATATGTCCAGCTGAAAGATATCCAGCAATGCCTACAAAGACAATAATATTGTAGAGGCTCATTTCTACGGCTTAATGTAGCTGAGTTGCGTTGATGAGCTTTCACATAGCAAATAACTGCAGCGTACGAAGTTTCGACTGCGAAGGTCTTCGTCAGGTACAAATGTAGGAGTAATAGTTAAAGATTGGTCTTAAATACACAAAGGTAATTGTGTTATGGCGAGAGTGTTGTGATGTGTTGATAGGTTATGAATTACATTATGCATAAATTAGGGTATGAATTAATGAGGCTGGGGTAACTGAAGATGAGGATGGAGGCCTAGGGTGGGTTCAGAATTTAGGGTTCCTACTGAGGGTAGCTACAGCCCGCTGTCTAGATTCATTGTTTCACCACTGGGCTTGATTTGGATGGCTTCACGGTCCTCCTCTTCCAGTAATTGGTCTCTATCTTCTTCTCTTCTGCTCCATTCCAATTAATTTCATGCTGGGTCTCATGACCATGTACTGCAATTCCATTCTTGGGGTTGCCCTTCTTCACTGCTTGTTTGTGTTCTCCACGTCTGACCCTCAGCATTCTCTTTGTTTCTCCGACATACGTAGGTCTTCCTGCATTCCTTATATGGGACTTAATATACAACTTATGGTATGGTGTGAGAGGAAGACTATTACGAGCAGTTGAGGCACTGTATGAGGATGGAAAGGCAAGTGTGCGGGTTGGAGGTAGAGAGTCCGAGTGGTTTGGGGTGCACAAGGGAGTGAGGCAAGGCTGTACACTATCGCCATGGTTGTTTAATGTATTTGTTGATAAGGTGACAAGAGAAGCAAGAAAAGAGTTTGTGAGAGAGGTGAAGTTATCAACGGGTGAGATAGGGGTGCTGCTCTTTGCAGATGACATGGTGGTGATGGCTGAGTCTGAAGAGGGGCTACAGAGCAACCTGCAGGCATTGAGTGATGCAATGGGCAGATGGGACTTGAAAGTGAATTGGGGGAAGACTAAAGTGATGATGGTAGCAAGAAAGAGAGGTGGCTGTGAAGTGAGAATTGGAAATCAGGTTATTGAGCAGGTGGAGGAAATGAAATATTTGGGGGTGATGATAAGTAGTGATGGTAGGATGGAGAAGGAAGTAGAGGCAAGAATTGGGAGTGCTACGAGAACAATTGGAGGGATGAGTGAGGCGGTGCTGAAAAGGAAGGAGCTAAGTAAAAGCACGAAATTGAAAGTAGTCAATGCCACGATGATGCCTTCACTGTTATATGGATGCGAGGTGTGGAGTTTGACGAAGCAGCAGCAGGGGAAAGTGCAGGCAACCCAAATGAGTGTGCTGAGAAGAATTCAGGGGGTGAGTAGACTAGACAGATGGAGAAATGAGGACATAAGGCAGCAACTGGGGCAGGAAGGTGTGTTAGATTTGATAAGGACGAGGCAGGAAAAGTGGAAGTGCAGATTGGAAGAAATGAGTAGTGACAGGACCACAAAGAGAGTTTATGTAGGAGTGATGGAGGGAAGAAGGCCGAGAGGTAGACCAAGGATGAGATGGACTGATAATTTTAAATGATTTACGTACCTATTACCATGGTGTAGCCATAAGTACTCTCATTTGTTTTCAGATACAGTTTTATAGACTTACAGGGATGACCTCCAGTCATGGAGATATGTATCCTTGATTGATTGATTGATTGATTGATATACAACTTCTCTCTTTCTCTCATCTGGCACACGTGTCTTGAGTTCCATTAGCATCTGCTTGAGTGTCCTTGCCGGTTTGAAGGCTGCACGTACACCAAGTGAAGTGCACACCCTGTCAAGGTTTTCATTTAATCCACAGATGTAAAGGGTGCAGAGTACATGTCTTTATTGGTTCCTGTCTGGATAGGATGGAGTGGGTTGAGATGTGAGTGTCTTCCTCACCAGGTCTTTTGGGAAGCCATTGGCTTGAAAGACTTCCTTGAGACGTTCCAGCTCAGGCCCCCTAGACGTGCTGCTGCAGATCTGGAATGCCCTGTCACGCATACATCTCAGTACTCCAGTGGTTGTTCTTAATGATGGTGAGAGTGAATGGGGATGTATCTGTCAGTGTGAGTTAGTTTTCGGTAGATTGATGTAGTCAGTCCGTCTGGGCTCCTAGTGACTTGTACATCGAGAAACGCCAGTTTGCCATCCTTCTCTTCCTCCTTGGTGAATTGTATATATGTTGGGATGTTGCTGATTGATGTGCTCGTAGATGTGATGTAGTTCCTTGTGTTCATGTGGCCCAGTATACAGCCCAACTTCAACCAACACTTAGGCTTAGATATATAATTATGTAGATGATGCATTTGTTATTTGGCCACTTGGACACAAGGAACTATACAACACTTCCATGATCCACTGCATGGAATTGGCACCTACGAGCCAAATGAACCCATCATTCCCCAACTTCCACCTCCCCTACCTGCCACATATCACATGCCACTCCCTGTACAATGTCCACCACCTCCCCCACAAGGTTGCCCAATGCTGTTCCACCCCCCCTGGTCCCGAAATGCACCCCTGGCAGGTGGTTCAAAGCCAAGAACAACAGATAGGGTTCCTGAGGCAACTACTCGTGGGCCGGCTATCTCAATTACTCACTCCAACAAAGTGAGGTGTAGTGCATGGAGTATTAGAGAATTTGGTAATAATAGTTACTGTAAACTTAGAGAAAGAATCATTCAAGCAACCAACCTTGACATAAGCTGCCTATGCGAAACATTTTTACGAAAGGATGACATCATTGAGATCCTGGGGTATAATTGGTTTGGCAAAAACCGGAGTGCTATCTCAAATAGGGGGATGAGGTGGGGTTGGAATACTAGTTAAAGATAGTTTACTCAGCTATGACAGTGTCGATATTCTCGACAGGCACCAAGATATTTTGTGGGTATCATTTACAAGCACTATTGATCCAGAGCAGGTATTAAATGGCTACCTTCTCCCAGCAGACACTAGCTGGGGTGATAAATCTCATGAGCTCTTTGATATCTTACGATGTCAAATCCTACAGTATCAAAAGAATGCAGAAATAGTCATCAAATAGTCAGTGGGGACCTCAATGCTAAATTGGGTGCCCTACAAGACTCAATAGGTGGCTGTAAACTGCTGTAAACAGCTGCATTAGATTTAGATCTTAGATACTACCCTTAATTCACATGGTAGACAATTCATTGATTTCTTATAGACTGTGATCTGGTATTACTCAATGGCAGATTCTCTACAGAGAATGAAACCTTCATGGTAATATTCATTTTAGGAAGATCGGTAGTTGGTTATGCAATTGTACAAGCGATTGCTTTAATAAATATGCAAAGTTTCAAGTAAGAACAATGCTGGACCTGTTAGAGTTAGTCTGTACCAGATCATCCCTTTCTATGCTAGGAATACTATCATGAGCTTAGGTTACTTCAGCATAGATCAGTTATCAAAAGCAGTAGACCACGTTTTCGGTGCAAACCAGGGATGAAAGTTTTCAAAGAGAATAGTTTCCATAAACGCATGATTGATTTGCTAATTACAGAACTAGAGACACTGCCAAATCACACTCCCGCACATCTAAACACTGCTAGGCTGGAAACCAATTACATTAAATTCTATACACTCCCTATAGAGGAACAGTTTGACGGCCATAAAACACACCATTGATCAAACAGAAAGCCGTGGCAGAACAAGGAACAAGGAAGGTGAGGAAAGACCTGAGAGTTTCGCAGAATGATTGAATTAGATGTCGGAATCAAACTGAGAGAGAAACCCCAGGACAATGCTACAAGCAGAAACAAAAGGTTTTAGCCTGAAAGTATGGAAAGAGAAGAGGAGGTTCATGAAGCAAAGACAAGAGAGTATGTTACTAATAACTATTACAAACACAAAGAGATTCTGGACGACTTTCAATAAAATATAATCAGTAGTGATAAAAAGGCTAGTGGGAATCTACCAAAAAGATAAATAGAATTGGATGGTGTACTTACCCAATCTAATGAGGAAACAATGTGGACATGGGTAGAACATTTCAAAACCTTGCTCAATCCTATATACCCAGGCAAGCTTAGCACAGTCATAGGGTAAAGTTGCTTGGGTTGCAAGTGATAGTTAGGATGACAATATTTTAATGGTAGTAGATACAGCGAAATGCTTCATTTAGGGTACATTACTTCTGTGCATGTCATTTAAAGACTGTATAACCAATTGACCACCCCAATTATTACAGGTGCGATTGGCAAAGAAACTTCCCATAATTTGGTGTAAATAGTTAATTGATTGTCACTTTCTCTAGTGACATAATTCCATTACAAATCAAAGAATGTAAGAAATAGTCATCTGTGGGGACCTCAATGCTAGATTGGGTGACCTACAAGACACAATAAATAGCCAAGTTTCGCGTTCATCACAGACACGCTGCGGGAGGAGTTTGCAAACAGCGGATGACAGCTCTATAAAATTATATATATATATATATATATACCTGTATTTCATTGCAGCCATAATTGGCTCTGGATTGGCTGCATGTTTCATTCCCATGGCAGGCAGGATTTGCTCTGGATTGACTGCATATATATATCTATATCTTGAATCAATTACATTTGCTTCAGCTCTGGGTTAGCAGCATAGCTACCTAGTTCTACAGCTGCATTAATTTTTGATTGACTTCTGGAAGCTTTACTGGTCTAATTTTTTTGTGGCAGGTATCTTTGCTGCCATTCTCTCTAGCTTATGTATGTTGAAGAAGCTTGTCCGGCTGGGTTATGTATGTGTTTCATTGCTGGCATTTTAATCTATTTATAATTATACTCAACTGCAAGAAAGCATTCTAGCTATAGCTAGCTATGTAGCTAGCTATCTAAACACGTTTTGCATGCAAGCAATGCTTATAACTTATAACTTCCAATTCAGCAAAAGGGCAGAGATTGAACAGTACAAGCACATGTATGCACAAAAAAATGCTGATGTACATGCATCCAGAAAGCATGATAGTTGGGGCAGAAAAAGGGGTCCTTGTTTGGTCTGTTCAGAATAGCTAAACGTCTGAAGGAAACAGCCGCATATCAAGATAATCAAGCATGAAAATACATGACTCAGTACATTTAATATAATATTTCATACTTGCAGTGTGTAGGTAGCAATTGCAGTGTGCAGGCAGCAATGCATTTCCACAGTTCTGCAGTCTACAGTTACCGACAGTTATAGCTATATGAGATAGCTAGGACACATTTGAATTTGGTGCTGGAATGGGAAATTTGAAGTAGCGTGCTTTTTTCTGGACACCTAAGGTATTTCAAATTCCCTTTATGCAAGAAGAAAACTTTGGCGCACTACTAATCCACCTCGGAGTGTCATATTAATTACATTACGTCTGGTAATACCCTCTTCTGGTGTGCTGTGGTTTCCTTTAGAGAGGCAAAGCTCCAGCAAGTGTGTACTTTGGTGCTGTTGTAAGCAAAGGTTGTACTGCAAAATTATAGATTAAATGTACAAGGATATCCCTTGCTTGCTATGCTACCTTCACTCATTGTAGGGGTATATATGTCTTATGTATTTCTAATTTGCTCAGATAACAGTTGGACCTTTACTTAGACCAGTTGCGTATAAGGGTAAAGGCATGCAGTACGTCAATTGCATATGACGTCATCACTAGTGGCAGTTAATACATTGAAAAGATAGGCAAAAAGGTGTTGCACCGGCAGCCTCGAGCGCTTCGTGCCGAATGCTCTCGTTTAGTTGGCTTAGCTAAATGGTTCGCACGAGTACGCACCTGGCGCTCGTTGATTGAAGCCGCTACGGCCTACGGTCGCCGAGATCGAGACCCGTGAAGGGAGATTCGCCAACATGAGCGACGAGGATGCAGGGAACGAGACTTCTCGACACGATTCCGGCGAAAGTACCACAGCAAGTACCGAGATGGAGACGTCTGGACAGTGAATGGTCAAGATTAGCTGCAGGTAGCGATGGTAGCGCAAGATGGCCTTGTTTGCGGCTAGTCCCCGTCCAGACGTCTCCATCTCGGTACCCGCTGTGGTGCATTCGGCACGAAGCGCTCGAGGCTGCCGGTGCAACACCTTTTTGCCTATCCTTTCAATGTATTAAACCATAGATACAGGGAAGATCTTTCCTGTATCTATGATTAACTGCCACCAGTGATGATGTCATACGCAGTTATCGCCACATTCCTGAGTTACGCGCAACTGGCGTGTTTACGGCGATAGCACATGATATGCAGCCCAATCGATGTCACGCTGTATCGGCGAGGCCGGTAATATATACGATGACCGGAAATCCTCGTTTGTGCCACGCCCGCCTTTTCAGTCTCCTCAGTCCGAGGGTGCGTCTAGTTTAAGCTTGGCACAAACTTGTTTCAGGAGTAGACGAGTGTAGATCTGTTGAAAATGAGTGCCACCGTCTGTTTCCTACTTGGAATTGTATTCGCCTCAGTGGGCAATTGTCAAGGTGAGTCGTGGAAGCTGAGTAAATGGCGAGGTAGCGAATTATGAATGAGGATGCTTAGTTAATACTGTATTGTGAGTATGAATGTAATGCCTGGTATTCAAGTAGCAGTTATATAGCTATATAGCTATATAGCTATTCGGCTATACTGCCATGCAGCTTAAAAACAGGAAAAATTTGCTTGGAATTTTGGCTTTAAAACTTTTGTCAACTAGCTACCTGCACAGAAGTATAGTTGACAATAGTTGACAATAGTTATGCTTTTGAAGCATCTGTAAAGCTATTGCTCAATAGCTTCTAGGCTCCTGCTTGAATCCACCAACACTGGTATGACCCTTTATTAATCATTTTCATTATTCTAATACTGTTGCATGGGGTCTCAAGGTTTTTCAAAAACTTAGGTTGGCAGGCCTGAGTTATTCTAGCTCTTGAAGTAGCTAGCTATATATTATGAAGTGACACGATGAATCCTATATATCCAATGATGTGCAAGAATTAGCCCAGTCTACAAGTTACAAGTTATCCTAGGCCTTGAGTGAGCAAACATTTGAAAGTGCTAGTTATAATTAGCTATAAAATTATAGCATAATATAGTAATAGTAGTAGCAGTGATTAGTCAAACATGTATATAGCTATTGCCTCAATGTGTGATACGTTGAATTTCCCATTCAACCTAGCACCTAGTCTGACGTAGCCCAGACCCTTCCAGCCATTTTATGTTGCACAATCAGACTACCTATAGGACCAATCAGTGTGGACTGTAGCCTCCCTGTCTGCCTTTGCTTAAGCTACAAGTAAATGCACTGGTGGAAGATACATGAGCATCTTAATGGCATGCCAC
Organism: Aplysina aerophoba; assembly: GCA_949841015.1. Lineage (NCBI taxonomy): Eukaryota > Metazoa > Porifera > Demospongiae > Verongiida > Aplysinidae > Aplysina > Aplysina aerophoba. The sequence continues at coordinate 5,166,994 of OX465034.1, read as the reverse complement.
AATGATGAGCAAAGCAGATCACTATTTTATCTTTGTTTGAAATGATTGCCTGAGAGAAAATCACTTCATTTTTGTTCTGGATCAATTGGATGAAACAATCTCACCCAGGCTGCTTAGTACTGTTTCAGCACAGCAGTCTGCTTTAGAGTAATATATTATAGGTATAGTTTTAATGAAGATCGATGGTGGAGCCAGTGAAAGCGTGGAGATACCCAAGCCATTCAGAGGCAAGATCCCTGCGATAATCTGCATGGAATGGGACTCAAAGAAGCGATGATAGTAAAAGGAGTTCAGCTAGGCTGAAAATAAGAAGAATGGTAAGGACAGGACAGAAGATCAGCAAAGGGATTGATGGATCTACGATAAGATTGGTGGAGGGATTGGTGAAGGGTCTGTTGTAGGTGTAGCAGGTAAAGGACAGATGAAAAACTCAGTATTGAGGGCAATGAGGTGAGCAATGAAAGCAAAGAATTGGAAGAGATATTCGGTGTCTGCATGTGTAGAGTTGAAAGCAATGATATGGTTGGCTGTGATGTTTGTGAAGGATGGTTCCACCGGAGTTGTATTATGGTGAGAGCAGGTGTGAGTCTCCTAGAGGAGAGAGACTTTCTGCCTTTCGATATGTATGCTGGCACTATGCAAAGAAGTAGGGGCTGAGAGCAAGGCTAGGGGTGATGAAAAGTGAATTGGTGAAGACAAAAGAGGAAAATGAGCTAAGAGAAGTTGAAAGAAGAGGCATGAGAAATTGGAACAGAATCAAAGGAGGAGGTGACAGATGCCAAGCAGAAAGGTACCAGAAAGATATGGGGAACCTGGAAGAAGGAATGCGAAAGTACGGGCGATCGCAGTTGGTTCAAACGAGTCAAAGTGTTTTTGGAGATAGGACAGGTGTCGACAAGAGGAGGGTGAAGGGCTTTGGGGCTGAGCATGGTGGGAGAGGATGGTGACAGGGTGATGTAGTGGGTGGTGTAAGGGGAAGCTTAGTATGATGTGCTGGAATGTTAGAGGTTAGTCGAAGAAGGATGGGGGTGTCTGGAAAATGATGGAGGCACTGGATAGACTGGTAGAAACATAGCTGAGAGGGGAAGAGGTGATTGAAGTAGATGGGTATAGGTGGTTTGGGCATAACAGAAAGGAGCTGTATAGAAGGCGGTGAAAGTGTCTGGTCATATTGGGCTATTGATTAGAGAAGTATAGTGCTAGAGGGATATATGGTCGATATTATAGGCACTGATGTTGAAGGCATCCAATGGGTAAACATGAGGAGGGTGGACAAGGAGAAATGCAAACCACTGTCTTTAGCTGTATGCTACATTGCACCAGAGTCATCTAGTCGAGGGGTTAGTGCAGATGAATTGTTACAGTTGCTAGTAGAACAAGTAGACAAGTTTAGTTTAGCTTGACTGCATATATCCCCTCCATGCTGATCATAAATTTTACTGCCATGTTGATGTGGCTTACAGTACACACAGTGTTGTACTTTACAATGGTTTCTATTATGACATTTGGGCTTCTATGTAAAGTTGAAACATGATTGAAAGTACAAATGATATGAAATTACTGTGACTTTACCAATCTCACTTTACTTGGTACTCTGTAGGTAACTCATTTTTTATTTACGTGTTAATCACTTAATCTTGTCACACTTTGTTATTATTATGGATTGTTTACATAGTACAAAATGTGTACCCAATCCCCATGTAGTGTTCAACATAACAGCTGACACAGATTTTGAAGTATGTGCACTGGAGTCACTGCCATTGTCATTTGTTTCGCATGTTGTTCATTCAATCACGATTTGGTATTATTATTATGGATTTGGTCACAAAGATGCACTGTATCCCTCTCTGCAGTCTTCAACATAACCACTGACACTGATCTTGAAGTATGTAAACTGAAGTCACTGCCATTGTCATTCTCTGTAATGTGTGCGGTGGATCCTGCAGCTGTTCTTTCATGGGAGGTGACTGGAGTGACCCCACCACTGGGAGGACCTATTGCTCGTGGGGAATCAGTACGATCTTTCACCTACCCCAATGTTCTGGGACAGTCAACATTGAATGTGAATGACCCCTCTAGGATGGACGTGGGAAATCAGACTTGTTTCATTTGCCGAGCTGACTATCCATCTGGAAATATTGCCAGAAGTGACCCTCTCTGTGTGGATGTTGCTGGTAAGTTGCTAGTCACATGCGTATACCGCTGCCTAGTCACATGCTGCGTTCCTGTGTTTGAAGACACACACACACACACACACACACACACACACACACACACACACACACACACACACACACACACACACACACACACACACACACACACACACACACACACACACACACGCACGCACACACACACACACACACACACACACACACACACGCAGGGTGTTTTGCAGTCAGACAGTTCATCCACTCAGATGTGGTCCACCAGGCTGGACAACACATCTTCTGCAACAGTACTCTGGATATTTAATATGCCCTCAGAGTGTTGTTTACAGTGTGCCAGCCTCTCTTCTGCCTTCTGGAGAGGTTAGCCAGTCTCATCTAGTATGGTGTCTGCAGGTGTCACTCTGCTGTTGGTTAGCTGCATCATCTTCATGAAGAAGTCTTCCTGTTGGTGGCGCCTTTCTTATGTCCTCTTCCATTTCCTATATAGTTTCATCCATCCACCTTTTTTGTCACCACCTACTTCCCTTCTCACCTTCTTCCACTTCCGTTGTTCCACTCTTTACTTCTCCCCATTCAGTCAGTCTTCCTGCCAATGTAGTAATGCCAGGCACTTTTGGTCAATCATCTCCAGTGTAGTCTTTGAGATCCACCTCTTCTACTTTGGTCGCTTTCTGTGTCTGTGTAGGTGCTCCTCTGCTGAGTCCACTATTGCTTTCTGCAGTTCTTTCCATCTATCTTCCACTCTTCCTTCTCCTCTTCTGTCCTCAAACACTTACAAATGGACTCCATGTATTTTAGTCGACTGTCTGCTTCCTTGAAGAGCTCTACTTTAAACCTCTTACCTGGCTTTTGGGTTCCCTTCCTCTTGAGCTTGAGCTGCAGGGATACAACTACCATCCAGTGATTGCTGTCCAGGTCTCCGCTGTATACGTGAGTGTCCAACACTGATGGTGTCTGTGTTTCACCATTACGTTAGTCCTTGAGGCTTGGTTTGGTTCTTGGGTCAGTGGGTACCATGTTGCATGGTGGATTCACTAGTGAGAAGATGATGTTAGTGATGCACAGACCATTTGCATTTGCAATCGCCACAAGTCTCCACCCATTGTCAGGCACCATCTCTCAAGGCCATGGGGCCCCACTACACCCTCATGTTTGCATTAAAGCCCCCCATTACCATGGTTAGGCTGTTGCTATTGGCCGTCACATGATCCAGGTCTGAGTAGAAACACTCCTTCGTCTCCGCGCTGCTTTGGTCAGTAGTGGCATACACTGCCACGATCAACAACAGACCTGCTCAAGTAAGAAACTCTGCAGTTAGTACTTGGGGACACAAACACACACACACACACACACATACACACACCTTGAACCTTGAACCTTGAGAACCATCCATTGTGAGATGATTATGGTATCTTGGGGCTTGTAGTGCCCTGAATGTATAATGGCTTGGGACCATTAGGGGCCAGATGTGCCAGCAACTGTGCGAAATGATAGTGTTTTGTGAAGTCCACACTTCTGTGGAGGGATTTCCTACACACACAGATGTATGTATGCTGCTTCTCCACTAGTGCGTGCAGCTATGAAGACTAGCCCCATCTGTGTTGCTTAACAAGAGATGAAATCCTATTCTGATATAAGGCTTGCCATGCCTTGATACCTTATAAGTCCCATGACTGTCCTGACATGTCTGTTGTGTAAAGCATTTAGCAGCTTCAAGTTATATTTATCAGCTTTAATTGTCCATGTTTCTGCTTTGTGGCACATGCAGACTGTGACTCTGTGAACGTTGTTAACTTTAAGCTTCTTGGTGGTAGCATCAACGTTTCCCACTTATGCCTGCATACCACTGTGGAATGATCTAATGACAAATTGCATTGTTGGTTGGACGCCATATCACGCAAGCACACTCCATGGCAGACCTAGGCACTGAATCATAGGCCTTTTTCAAATTTTCAAATCCACAAGCTATACGTACAGGACATCAGCAGCATCTCTGGAAGTAACCCTGTCTTTCCTCTCCTGCCTTGCCCCTCCAGTGCATTCATTGGTACACTTGCATACTAGGAGGTTCATCCAACTTTAGGCACAGGGAGTGGGGACATCTCATCCATTACTTCGGGAGGGAAATCCCCTGAAATGAGACAAACTCATGCACATTTCAATGTACATGCAAAGCTGTGTAATTGTAGGATTGTGAGAATGAGAAATCTTTCAATGCGTATGTCACATGGCCAATATGTGTGACTTGACAGGCCTGTACATGCTTTTCCCCTACACGAACTCCAAGTTGTTTTTGGGAATACTGTCACTCTCAGCATGTTCAAATAAGACTATCCATGTCCTTCAATTGTTTCTTTTTGCCACCATTTTGCCAGTTTGCCAATGCATGCTAATTCATTGGATAGGAGCCACTTATAGAATAGGAGACATTAGTTACTACATTCACATATACTATGTATACATGCTACACCAGAAATGAAAGCAAAACTCACCTGTCATAAAAGATATTCAATCTTGATATGCAGTGCTGTAAAAATGAAAATGAACCTCATTCCTGCAATATATAACTTTGCACAATAACTCCATGGAGTTTGCCATACTTCCTCTTTTGTAGGTGCTGCACTACCTCCTAGTTATGTGATAAGAAATGGCTCCACAATTGTCTGGTCTTCATCAACTCCTAGTTTGCATCACAAGACAACTGTCTGCCTTGTGGATACACAAGACTGTCCCATTGAGACCAGCTGCATTGGCTGCATTTCCACTACTATTGCTGGATTAAAAGAGAATGGCACCTACAGCATTACAGTATGCAACTCTAATGTGGTGAATGGAACTCCTTGTTTGGCTGAAGCATGTACAAGTGTGATAAAAGGTATGAATATTTGTTGGTCTGAATAACTGTCTAGGTACAGTGAAACACTCTACCCTGGCAAATGATGAATGTGCAATGATTATCTTGGCCAGCCTCTTAGTTTATTATATCATTATTTTGCCAATGAAAACACTGAGTGTGTATTTGTATTCTGTATTACACCACATTCTATTCAAGAGTGTATTGTCTTATCAGATCTCTTTCTCCTGTAGAAGTGAAAATTGTACAACCTTCGTTACCTACGACTGGTAAGTACTTGTATTTAATAATTTTTGTGATCTATTTACCGCAACCCACATAAACTAGTCAAATTTGGCAGATACAGTAGAAGGGATGCATTTACGTCAGCTTTAACTAGTTTGGCTTCTGTATAGGTGATAAATTAACATTAACTGTTCCTATCTCACAGCAAATGTTCAGACACATGAGGCATTCTGTGTTGAGCAAGCATCAAATTTAGCAACTACAGAAAGCTCCCTGAAGTTTTTATCCTGATTTCTCAATGAACTACATGGCATGACTTTTGAACCCAACAATTCAGTTTCACAAAGTGGGTGTGTGACCCAGCCATGTGTTAGACTCCCAGGCAACGATTAATTGTGCATTCTTACAAATGGCAATAATCATTGGATTGTACATCAACCTGACCAGGTCAATTAAATTGATAAGTGATTAAGGGGACCTAAGTCTTATTTGCGGCAACCTGTGATCACCTCCCCAGTCATCCAGTAAACAAGAGATGGAAGAGCGACAGATGGTTGTTTTACTATTATTGGTCCCATTGTATCAGTGATTTATTAAGCAGTTGGCTGGTGTGAAGGAATAGGTGTACTATGCACATGTGGATCATGTTATTCCTTAACCCTATGACCTGATTTGCATTTCTATCCTGCTACATAAGTATGATATTTAAATGCTTGAAACATTATTTTAGACCATCCATTCCCATGTTCTGGTAACTACATAATTCGACAGAATTATTTGCATGTGCAAGTGTGATAAAAGGTAATATCTGTTGTTCTGAACAACTGTCTAGGTACAGTGAAACACTCTGCAGGAATTCTACCCTGGCAAATGATGAATGTACAATGATTATCTTGGCCAGACACTCAGACTATTGTATACATCATCATTTTGAAACACTGAGTGTGTATTTGTATATTACACCACATCCTATTCAAGAGTGTGTTGTCTTATCATATCTCTTTCCCTTGTAGACGTGATAATACCACAGCCTTCGCTGCCTATGACAAGTAAGTACGTACTTGCACATTTAATAATTTTTGTAATTAATTTACCGCAACTCACATAAAACTAGTCACATTTGGCAGATACAGTAGAAGGAGTTCATTTATGTCAGCTTTAACTAGTTTGGCTTCTGTGTAGGTGATAAATTAACATTAACTGTTCCTCTCTCACAGCAAATGTTCAGACACATGAGGCATTCTGTGTATACTTTGCCTTGAACTGAGCGAGCATCAAATTTAGCAACTACAGAAAGCTCCCTGAAGTTTTTATCCTGATTTCTCAATGAACTACATGACATGACTTTTGAACCCAAAAATTCAGACAAATGGCAATAATCACTGGATTGTACATCAACCTGACCAGGTCAATTAAATTGATAAGTGATTAGGGGGACCTAAGTCTTATTTGTGGCAACCTGTGATCACCTCCCCAGTCATCCAGCAAACAAGAGCTGGAAGAGCCACAGATGGTTGTTTTACTATTACTGTGGCTCATCACTGAGGGTTGATGGTTGATGGATGATGGATGATTATGGATGCATTTACATGAAGACATTTTCGCCCAAAGTCATTTTCAAATTGTTTGTGTTTCCACGTCCCATTTACTTGGAAACTCTCATAAAAACGTCACTGTTTTCTTGTAAAACTGAAAACCCTCCTCGAAGTGTTTTTTCTATAAATGTATTCAGTTCTTCACCGTGTAAGCACTCCAAAATGACGATCTTGACAAAAGCACAAAAATACTGGACACAGTGCCTTCACACAAAGCAGCTATTGTCTAACGATTCATCAGCTGCTCGTTCTGTTTATTAACCGAATCACACTTGGATATCAAGATATTCCTCCTTTGGAAGGAATCAAGACTTGCGGTGACTACAATTCAATCGACAGCGTCGGGAATTGGTTATAAAGCCAGCGAATTGAAGCAAAAGCAAATGTTAGTAGAGCATAGTGCGGCATTGAGTGTTGAGAAGACTCAGTACAACCAAGACTTTGTCGGATATTGCTGCCATTCTGTCGCTTCTTGCAGGATGTGGTTGTTGGCAAGAGTAGAAATAAAACTTTTGTATGCAGAGGGGCACATTTTTTTAAGCTCTGCTCTAAGTTGAGGCCTTATATTAGATTGAGAGACAAATAACAAATATGTGCCAACCCATTGATGTGCAAAGCAAGTTGCTGTCACATTATATTGTTTGTCTACTGAGGGACGCTTGAGAAAACAGCCAATGCATTTGGCATATCTTGGTGCACTCGCCAGAATGCTTGATTTCGTATTCGTATGTAACTGTCAGTAGAAGCTTGACTTCGTTGCTCCACTGAAAGGAATCCTGCTGTTTGCCGTGGTGAGTGGTCATCTTCTTCGTTGCCAAATGATATGTGACGCTTCGAACATTTCCGTGCGAAAGAGGAAGTGTTTCCTGCATAAGCACATGAAAATGGCAGGTGATAATTGCATCGAGAAACGAATTCGGGGAAAATGTCTCCGTGTAAACACAATGTATTATAAGCAATGATGTGATAGTGGTTCATGGCTATGGCTTAAGATCCGTTAATAGACAATAATGAGCATTCATGTAGCCAAAGGTTGTATTAGTATAAAGTGTTTCGACCCCGAGGGTCTTTGTCAGTTGCAAAACTGAAGAGTGGAGACTATTCCATATACAAAACTGAAGACTATTCCTTATATACAGCAATGGTGACCTCATAACGGCAGGAGTGTGAGAAGTGGAGGACAGGTTAGGATAATGAATAAATTAATATAGTAATATAATATGATGACTAATATTGATAGGGTGTTTGGTAATAATATGGGAGAGAGTGAATGGAGTAAATTGGGTGGTAACATGTGATGACCTGTGTTTGTCAAACATGCAGATAGAGGGGGGGGGGGGGGGGGTGACTCTTATGGTGAGTTGAGGACCGGATTCCACATTGTGGATAGTTGTAGACCCTTGTCCAAGTTCATTGTCTCATCACTGCGTTGGATATAGAGGGCTTCCATTATTATTCTTTGCCAGTAGCCAGTCACACTCTTCTTGACTATGGCAACATCCCAGTCAATTGCATGGCTCTGTTCATGGGAGTGGACAGTTGGCGTGCTCAGTCCCATAAGTGTGACTGTCGCACTTATAAGTGTGACTGTCCCACTTATAAGTGTGACTGTCGCACTGAATAAGTGTGACTGCCCCACTCAATAAGTGGGACTGCCCCACTCAATAAGTGGGACAGATTTTGCATGGACAGTTTGACCTGAATGGCACCCCATACGCTCTTGCATCAAGGTATGCCTAAGGGTCTTCAGTGGCTTGAATGCAGTCTTGTCACCGAGTGGGGTATACAGGTCCTGTCCAGCTTTTCACTGAGCCCTCAGATGTATGGGAGGCATATATAGGATCTTTTGGGGATCATCACATGTGGTTTCTGAGTGAGGGGAAGGAGGTTGGTGGGAGTGTCTTCTTCACAAGGTTTGTGGAAAAACCATTGGCTACAAAGACATCCTGGAGATGTTGGAGTTCAGGTTTTCTGGATCCCGGGTCACAGATGCGGTGGGCTCTGTCACACATACATCTGAACACCTTATTTACAAGGAATAGTCCTTTTCCGCTCTTCAGTTTTACTGATACAACCTTTGGCTATGTGAATCATCTATTAACAGATCTATTATAAGCATGTGATTACTGGTTGCCATCAATGGCCAGTAATCATCAAGATGACAGCTGTACATGTTCGGGGAAGGTGGGTCAGCTGACTTTATAAAGGTATGTATTTTATATGTATTCTATACCTTCTATTTGCCGCAGTCCACTCTGTGTTTGCTTAAGATGGCAATTCATTCAATACTTACGTTACTCGAGATTTAACCTGTTTTCGCCAAGTAGCGCTTCCTGAAATGCAGCCATTTTGGCTTGTAATGTCACATGGAATACGAGTAAACATCAAATGTTTACATTACTAATGTGTTAACTCGATGCCTACACATTTTCAGAGACATATCCCACATGCGTAGTAGAGGCTTGAGAGTGATGATTGGTCTAGCAGCCAAAAACCCTACTACAACTACATACGTAATATTAAATCCTCAGTTTTGATTGTAAGGGTTAGGGGTTTAGGTTATTTAATGTTATTTAGCTGAGCTGGCTGCCGAACCCATAGCCAGGCCAATTTAAAAACAGTTTTTTTCTTTTGGAAGTTTGCACAGTTTGGGGCAACTTTGACTGAGATTCTTTGCGGATAAGGGTCTAGTTTGCCTTGTCTCAGTCGTTACTAGACAGTAGGTATTGGAGCTCATTTGGGGCAACTTCATTCGAGATTCTTTGTGGTTAAGGGTCTAGCTCTGTCTGCTGCCCAAGTACCTCCATAATTGATCGATGAAACACGCATGTGCAAGGTACTGCCAGCTGGATTCTCTAGCAGATCTGACACGGGCACGAAAGAAAACACAACATGTGTGTAAGTGGAGTATTGACGCTAGATCCCATAGGGACAATGATGGTATGATGGTCTAATCAACCCAATAAACTAGTCCTTGGACTTGATTAATAGCTGTGATTCTTTCATGATTTTCCGTCATCAACGATACCACAGAATATACCCCTAAAAATAACAAGAAAACAGTTCTTCTAGAACGGTAAGCTTTTGCCCGCGCTATCTGTGCTGGTTATCATTAACCTTTGCTTTGTACATAGGGTGGTGTACAGCTTTTAAAGAAGCACAGCCTGTGCCAGCACAAGTAGAAGGAAGCATCAGCATTATGTACATACCACTGAAAACTCACAGCATACGCATATGACTCTTCTGAGAGAAAAGTTTGAAGAGCAAATGCCAGGCTGGGATCATCATGATCCAAAGGCAGTGTCAGCGAGAGAAGGGTATTGACCTGTTATGGTGTGAAGATGTGGTTGTTGACAAAGCCAAAGCAGCAGAAGTGTTTGAGCCCACCATTATTGCCCATAGTAACACAATGAACATACAAATCACACCACTGCATGAATGGCGAAGGAGATCATACACCACAGGCGAACAAGTGACCTTGCTCACCCCTTACATGCTTAACCTCAGCTCATCAAGCTCTGCATACTGAAGCCATTGACTATGGACGTGCGCATGAAGGAGATGCTGTCTGCATGTATTCATGCTTGATATTATTTAAGTATTAGGTTCTGAGGAGTTACAGGATATACTACTTTGTAGCCTGCATCCCATAATTGGAAACGATCGCAAACACGGTGTTACTCCTTCAAATTCATTACCGAGTCTTGGATGTGGTCGAATCCCTACTGTCTAGGAACGACCAAGACAAGGCACGCTTTTGCCACTCCTGTGTCACCCAGCAGTATGGCCGAGATTGGGTTTCATACGTGCAGCTGGTGGACCACAGTGAGACTAAAATACACCTGGGCTTGACCGTGGAGGAAAGAGCCAACCAAGCGGTGCAACAATCATGATCTGTCACCCACTGGCGTGAATTATTCACTTCCATTCACAACTTGCACTATATGGTGGTGTTGGTGGAAGGTTTAAATGTCCAGCATTGCTGTCATCTGTCCAAAGTCTACCTGAGTGCTACTACAGTCATGATTGATACTATGTTACCTCTCTACTATTTATATCATTCCGGCAAGCACCATTTTTATAATTAATATAACAGTTGCATACATGCATACAATCATAGTAGTGTTTACACTCCATTAACACTCCATTTCAGATTACACACCAGATGCCAGTACTACAGTTCCCATTGGTGTCATAGCAGGAATCGTTGCAGGACTTCTGCCTCTGTCTTTGCTTGTGACGACTACAGCAGTTGTTGTCATCTTCTGCTGTGTTAGGAGGTGCTACAACAAGAAGAGCAGTCCTCCATCTCCTAATGAGAAGAGTGTGTACTATGAAACTGTTCAGTCAGACAGTGTACAGATGCAGCCCAGCCCAGCATACCAGTCTGTGGAACAACTGAAGTGAGCCTGTTACATATTAATTAATCTTCATAACAGTTGCACACATTAAATGTAGGTACACTCCTCATGTGCATGTGATTTTGTGAGTGTATGTATCTGTGCCCATGTATGTGCATGTGTGCATGTGTGTGTCTATGGCATTTTATTTAGGTGTTGACTCACCCTTCCACAGGATGAGAGCTGATCAGAACTGTGAAGAGGAGTATATATGAGAACTCTGCTTGACAGAACAACTCTTTAATTATAAAATACGTATTGTTTACAATGCAAATGAAAGCGAGATGCTTGCACCATGTTCTGGTATGCTGTTCATTTACACACTCTGAAATTGAAGGCAGCATGCATGTAGGCAATACTCACAGAAGTACGACAGTGGTCCAGTTGGTTATAGACTTATGGCCCTTGTAATGCAAGTCCAGCTGTAAGATGATGTCAACAGGTGAAGGCACTTGCTACGTATGTTACTGACCATGCACCTTATGTGATACATTATTAACTATACCTTTTAATCCATCCTGTGTTATGAGCTGTAACTATTTCTTAAAATGTAAATTATTCGTACAGTTCCACCATGGTCCCACTGTGTCAGTGTTTTATTCTCAGTTGGCTGGTGTGGAGGAAAAGCACACTACGCACCTATGGATAACATTATTGCTTAATCCTAAGACCTGCTTTGCATTCTTATCCTGCTACGTCAGGCCTGCCAACCTGAATTTTCCAAAAACCTTGAGACACAGCATGCGAGTCAGGAAAGCCAACAAAAATTAATGTTCGCTTCACCCGGCTTTACATTTGTATTTTTTCTCACAATACACTCAACATTCATGCAATTTCATGCTTGCGTGCCGTGGTGAGCCATAAATACGTTGTAGCTACCATTCCATGCATGCACTTCATTATAAAACAAGAAGTCACTGTCACAGAAACTGCAGAACTCCCTCAGAATTCCCTTTCGCTTCGTGCTTTTGTCGAACCAGTAGAAGACATCCACACAGAGATCTTCCACATCGAAGCCTGCCGATTTTTGGAGAGCCTCCGAGGCATGACCAGCAATATTGTGTACAAGGTGGCATGGACAGCCCATAAAGTAGCATTCGGCATTCTTTTGCTGCACATGGGTCATGATTGAATGCCGCAGACCGATGTTGACGCTGGTGTTATCAACACCAAACCCGACGCAATTACGCCATGGAATATCGTACCTGTTCAGGGCGGAGTCTATCTTGCCGAATATAGCCACAGAGGTGCCACAGTCACGGCCTGACGTTGTACACATATCCAGCAAGTGAGTCACTACTTGCTGTCTGGTGATGTCAAAAATCTTCACCGTCAAGGGATTCAGCTTCTCCACACCCGTGTCATTCGATCCATCAACTAGAAGGCTGAAAGGGTTCCCCTTCATCTCTTCCACCAGGGCAGCTATAAGAGAAGAAAACTTGCAATTATACTGGGCTGAGCAATGTGTGTACTGTATAAACAGTGGACCTCCACTAGGGTGACAAACAGTACGTTGCAGAAACCACAATAGGACAAATGACCTGGAGCTCCATTATACATAAAATTAAGCAAGAAAAAGTGTCATTATGTGCGCTGGTGTTTATGAACAACTTCAACATGAGTCTTCCCAGCCACTCTGGACTTCACAGCAAATTAAGTATTTAATTAAGACAACCTCTAAGGTAGCTCATGAACAACCTGGTACTTACCCTGGAAATGAGGAGCAATGGCCAGGTTCAGCATGCTTGTTGTCTTTGTCCTGGCGCTCGAATACCGCTTTGCTATCTGGCTGTCTGGGAAAACATCACGGAGTAGAGGACTTAGGTGGTCTGCCACAGCGAAAGGTACATTGTGCTCCACCATGAAGTTGGCGATCTTTACCTCAGCTCTAGTTACCTGGCACAGAAAGCAAATTTCCTGCATGTGATGTGAGCTTACGGGTGAGCCATAAAATAAGAATTTAGAACTCACTTTGTCTTGTAGGGGGTCGGCAGACGTAAAGGAGAGTCTGGGCTGGGTAGCCAGTGTCTTTGCTAACTTCTGGTGGCTTTGGCCAACAATATGATCCTTGACATCAGCAGCACCTTGATGGCCACAGCTTAAATTCTTCGCACATACGTTGCATCTAAAACTGTGGGGGCTGCCAGGCACAGCTGTCACAAATGGCCACGTTTTCTTCCACTCCTCTGAAAACTTGGTTTTATATAGGAAGCTCCCTGTAAACTTTGTTTTCTTCTTCTTTGCAGCAGGCTCAGCCGATTCACAGCCCGTGTCACGATCGCCTAATTCTTCACTCGATTCCGCCATTCTCACAATGCGTAGCCTGACCAACTGCCCTCACAAACGTTAACACGTGGACAGGCTAATGATATCACCTTGTGGAGAGCAACTGTCATCCACAAGATGATATCAGCACAGAGCGATCGATGGTAGTCGAAGCATTCTCCTTATCGACGGTCGACATCGATTTCCAATCTCGGTGATCGACAGTCGACATCTGCGTCGAATGATTGCGGTGATCGACAGTCGACATCCGCGTCGAATGATTGCGGTGATCGACAGTCGACATCCGCGTCGAATGATTGCGGTGATCGACAGTCGACATCCGTGTCGAATGATTGCGGTGATCGACAGTCGAATCTTCGTTCGTGATCGACCGACGACGTCGGCAACTCTATCGATCTTCGAGTCGTCACGTCATTTTGTGTGTGTACAGGGCTAAGGGCTTGTACTTAAAGTCGCATATTATAGTATGTAATATATAACATGTATATAATAATAATTTATATTATATATGATACGAATTGACGTCATCTAGCGATTGCATCATCTGCGGATAATATGGTGGCTAGACTATAGCTGTATAGCTTTGCCTTTTAATGGGGCTCATGCAGAAATCCTTGGCTTCTTCATAACCAAAATCCGTGAGTTTGAATACCTAACCCGTGAGAACGTGAGATTAGTCCTGAAACCGTGAGACTCCCGGAAAATCCGGGAGAGTTGGCAGGCCTGCTACGTATATAGGCCAGGGCCGGAGGAACCGGTCCGGCTGCTCCGGTTTTGGCCGGACCAATATTTTAAGCTCCAACAATATTTTTTCAAAAAAACTAAAAAGAACACTTACAGAAACGTTGACCTCTATCGTTATCGTTCTTCGCGCGCAGAGGCGGTAAAACGCCATTTTGACGGTTACTTAATGCTGATAAAATCGCTAAGGTACTCTGGTTATTACGTAACCTGTAAAATGGTGGAACGGAGATCCGAGCAGGAGTTTAGTCTTGCACGCTGTACGCGCGCCACGTAGAAGCGCATGGTTCTGGTTACAAGACTACCCTTCCTGTTCAACAGGAAGGGTAGTCTTGTAACTAGAACCATTACTACTCTTCCTGTTGATCTTTTGGATTGAGACAATGGCGCTTTCAAAGTCGTTGGCTACGAGCTCGAGCTTGCCGGATCTCCCTCCTCAACCATCGCATCCTCCTTCAAAGTTCGTCTTCCCCAAACGTGAGTTTGGAAAAAAGCAGATAGTGAAGAGGTCGTGCCAGGCGTCCTGGTTTTCCACGTGGCCCTGGTTGTATTACCAGACACACAACCCAGATGACGTTGTATTTTGCCATGTGTGTGTGTCTGCACTGAAGTCCAAAAGGATGGAACGAAGCAGAGGCGATCTTGCTTTTACAAGTAATGGCTTTAAAAATTGGAAGGATGCCACCATCAGCTTCAAAAACCATGAAGCATCTGCAAGCCATAAAGAAGCCTTGCAAGTGGTCATGGTGATACCAGCTACATGCTCAGATGTGGGTGAGATGCTTTCTAGGGAACATGCCCAAGAGGAAAGCGAGAATCGTCAGTGCCTAATTCGGATACTGTCAAACATTCACTTTCTATCTAGACAAGGCCTTGCTTTACGAGGTGAGGGTGACGTGACTTTTCATTTGGTTTATATTATTGTTCTGTAAATGTGCATGGGCCATGCATCTTTGCAGTGCTTTACTTACCTGCTCGCCTGCACCCAGCACTCACGAAAGTGGTCTGGTTAATGTAGAGGTGCTAAAAAAAAATTGCGAGCGGAGCGAGCAAAAAATTTTCATGGCCTGACCAATCCTAAAATGCTTCCTCCGGCCCTGTAGCAACCCTGCCTCCAGCATAGGCTAACTTTAGAGTCTATTCACATTAAGTCACACACTCACACACTCAACTGGAATGATGGCATATTGTCACCACTTCACAACTCATTGTTTTCTTGTTAGAGGTTACCAGTGTACTTGCATGCCCAGACAGTCCCCTAATTCTTATTCAGGTAAACAATTCAAGTTTTGGCTAGTGAAGTCAATTGATAAATTCAACAAAATGTATATTATCGCAAACAACACTTCACTCGTTCAGCAGCAATACTCTATTATTCAACAACCACATGATATCATGGGTGCTTGTATGCTATGCAAGGTAAAATTAATGTGTGCTCACCTATTACATCATAGTAATTAAGGTATATCTCATGCAAGAAAGGATAATGTAATGTTGTATGTGGAACTCTCGATAGCTGATAGCTGTGTGTGGGACCTATAAGTGGAGCTGCGGGCACGCGGAAACACTTCGTCACCGATCACAGATCAATCAACCGAACTAAATGAAACTGCAGGGCACTTATATAGCACATGTGATGTGGTACACACTGCAACAAAAGGCATCGACAATGTGTACTGGTGACCATGGAAGACAGATGCGCCCGGTTCAGAGACCTACGGCTATAATGCTATTCAGTAACTGATAATAGTCTGAGCGAGGTACTGTATACAGAGTGTGTTAATAGGGTGCTTAGGTACAGGAGAGTAACATAGTATTTACAGTATAAAGTAACATAATATTTATATATAATATTATATATACATAAAATGGGGACAGCTGATCATGTCACTTAGCCATATTCTAGGTCTAAACACAAAAGTTAATCTTGTTTAGTCAAATGATACTTAATGTACAGATCTTCTTGGTATCCTTTCCTGAACAGGAGCCACTACGCATGGTGTATTGTGTCGGCCACATTCCCAACTACCACCTTGTGCTTTCTGGAGACACACAAAGCAGAAGTTTGTTCTGCACTCTGTGCATTCCATGTGCTTGCAGCCTTCTTTGAGTTCTATGATGATGCCACATGCTGGACAGGCACGCCTGGATGGAACCGTCACATTCTGTAGATACTTTGGGGTCACTTTTGGTGCTTTGCGCAACAGGTCCAGTTGGGCAGCAGAATTACACCCTGGATTTCCACACTCTTTAGTGCTCTGACCATTTTTCCATGGCTTGAAACAATGAACGCAATATGAATCTGGTTTGCCCATCTTCCTACAGATCATGCAGTTGATCCTGTTGCTTGTTTTGTCCTTCCGCTCAAAATAGTTGTTGCATCCTGGGCAATCAGAAATATCAGGGCTTTTGTGAAGATAATTCAGTGACATTCCTTCCTCCAAGAGATCCATTTCATGTGTAGTGGCATTACCATACCTCCAGATGATCTGGGGAGGCCATTCACTGTCACAGAAAGGGCAGTTTACTATTGACTTTCCATTGCTGCTTATTTCTGTCCATGCACGGTTCATTAAACAACCAGGGCATATGGCATGTTTACATGGCATTTCCAAAGCTGGCATATCCTCGT
The DNA here is from genome assembly GCA_949841015.1 of Aplysina aerophoba. Lineage (NCBI taxonomy): Eukaryota > Metazoa > Porifera > Demospongiae > Verongiida > Aplysinidae > Aplysina > Aplysina aerophoba. The sequence goes on along the minus strand of OX465034.1, from coordinate 5,150,087 downwards.
CATAGCATATTGGACAAGAGTCAGTGTGCTTAGGGGCACCTGCTGGAAAGGTTCGCATTTTATCAAAGTACAGCTTGTACCCATTTTTTAGGCTGGAGCCCCCTGGTAGACGCAAAACGAGAAATACAGTGGACCCATTTCGAATTGCACTGTCTCGAAGGATTGTATCATCAATTAATGGTTTGCCACAACATATCAAGCGCTGATTGTCTGGTGAAACTCCCAGACGTTCTTCAACACGTCTTTTAAAATCGGTCACAGTCATGCCCTGCAAAGGAACAGAATAAATACTTACTTATACTTTGCAAAATGATCAAAAGGATCGATTGATCAACAACATGAGCCGCCAAATGATCCACCAGTAAAGCCAGCAGTCCCCGTGCACATACAAGGAACTATGCATTTTATCGTTTAAAATGGGCTGTGATTGATTTGAAAAATTATGTAGCACTCGTGTGCTATATGAATTTTGATCAGTGTATTGCAAAACCATAATGTATATTGGCCAACATAAGTATGATCATTTTCTTGTATGTATTGTAGTCTCATATTAACACCATCTGCTGTAACATGTTTAAATCTTACATAAGTAGTTATGCAAACAGTGGCTGATTTGCAGCTGTTTCATGTTCTAAAGTACACAATAACAGGAAACAAGTACAAATTTGCACAAATCGTACAAGAAACAGCTACAAATGTCCACAAGTTTGGACAGTTGTTATATAAGATTATAACACAATATAGCAACTAGTGGAAAAAGTATAGAAACAAGGAGGTGCATACCATGACATTCTAACAACCCAGGTCACCATTCGTCAGCTTCAAGGCACATTGGATACATACTTCACCATCAATCCCTACATCTGGCAACATTTGATTGGCTAGTTAGGCTACAGTTTCAGGCAAAATGTTACTCTGACCTTCATTACAGAAGCTACTGCACAGGAGTCTGAAGTCCGGTGCACCCACTTTCGTGTCTTAACTTTACTTACTGTGTTTGACAGCAAAATTTACGATAATGTACCAAGTCATGCAAGGGACGTGCATTAAATCGCCATACAAGAGCTGCCTGTGACCATGCATTCATCGTTCAATGTGTGTATGTCTGGAATATATTACTTAACTACTTGCATAACATACTATCATAAAACACAATTGTAATATATATCATGAGACAGTGGCTAAACTCTCAAAGTGGTTTCTTGCTCTATTGCTCATTACGGAATACTTACTGTTGTGAGTTAGTAGCAATTGCTACTGCAACTATAAGCAATCAAATTGTGGTTGTGATGTGTCAGGAAATGTCAATGTCACCAGCAAACGTGGAGCTACATGTCTAACATAATTTGTGGATGCTTGTCTAACCCCATTCACATCTCTCAGTGGGGGTGTATCATACTGACTTAGTGAAATCTTGCCAGATGTAAGGATTGATGGTGAAGTATGTATCCAATGTGCCTTGAAGCTGACGAATGTGACCTGGGTTGTTAGAATGTCATGGTATACCCCTCCTTGTTCCTATACTTTTTCCACCAGTTGTTTTTTCCATGGAGCTACTTGATAGGGGACATTATCCCTACATCTCTACTGGTTTTGGTGGAAACCATTTTTACTCCAATTGTTTTTGTCTTTTTTATGGAGTGCCAGCTACACATCATTAAGATTAAATCTTTAATTCTTGGAACACATGAGCCACATACATGCAAACTCTCGCTGCAAGCATACAAGCATTAGAACACATATAAATATGGCTATACAAATATCAATTTCTGATCGACTACGCAGCCATGCATATTCAATGTGTTCAGCTTGCATTTTCAAACGTAGTTAATTCCCATAGAAACGTCTCAGGCGCAAACCAAAGGGAATGGCCACGAGTCACGCAAATCTCAGTACCTTAATTAGAAATCATTATCTCCATCCTTCGTTCAGTACGAGGTGGGTAACAGTACACACTCTGCCAATCCATCCCAAAGAACGGGCCACTATCAAACGAAAACTCAATGAAATGTGCCGGGTTTCTTGTTTGTACTTATTCCAAATTGTGCCACGTAATATGGCGCCCGACAATCCTGCTGCGCTGCCTGGGTGAGCAACAATGTCCGCGGGACCGTCGTTCGGATAGGCGGCCATTTGTACGAAGGACGTCATTGCAAATGGCGTCTCACCGATAAGCGGCGTACGAAGAAGCTGGAAAATCGTCATATGCAGACTGCATCGCGCTGACCTCTAAGGTACAAAGGAAAACAGTGGGTCGAACGCCGCGCAGTTCTGTGATTAAACAATTTCCATAATCCCCAGCGTTCATGTGCGTTTTCTACGCGCTGGCGCGTTTTCGCGTGAAAAAGGGGTATCATTGTCTTCTGTACAGTGCGTACTTTCGCCTCGACAGTTGTATTCGCCCAGTTTCCACACTCTGTAGAAACGCTAGCGGCGGTTTTCCATTGTATTTCGGTATACAAACAATCACCACCATCCTTACATAGACAACACAAACGTGCTGTTTGATAGTAATGCATGCACACCTGTAGTTACAGTAGTTCAGTTTGGGAAAGTGTCTTGCACACGTTTCCACATGCACACCCAAATCAAAGGGCAAGACAACTACCACATAATCCCACCTTGGCTTTTTCTTCTTCCAAAACTATATTCACTGTTTTGCCATCGTGACCTTTCACAAAAATATTCCACTTTCCCATCTCTGCACAGATATCACCAGTGGATTCACAGCTTTCTGGACACTTGAGCTAGAATATGTGAAGCTCTATGAATAGCTAGCTATATAAGTACCCTGTCTTTTATACTGCACTCTGACCTGTACATGTAGTAATCAGGCACTTTCTGTCATATATGGCAAACAAGGTAAACTGTAGTGGGAAATGGTTAGGGAAACCACCTAAGAAAGTCCCTAAATTGTAACACCTTAAAGTACGTATGTGAGGCCATGCTGTATAGTAATCAGGAGTTGTTTGAGATTGTAAAGTATAGTCCAGTGTTAAGCCATATAGTGGCAAAGTATGGTGATGTTAATTAATCACTGGGCAATTAGTCAAGTATGTTACCAGTGCTCACTTCTAATAGATGCCTTAATCAGTTACTCATACCGTGTGTATGTGCAGATAGTAGATTAGCAAGGCCAGTGAAACGTTACCACATGCATATGTATATACACAGTGTACTGGTATAGCTTTTCCTCCTTTGTGATATATACAATGTTACTACAGTTTACTTTCAATGGATTCACTGTCCATTTACTGGACATTAGCCAAGTAAGACAGTATCATAGTAACCTGCGTGGAAAATTTCAGGCCAACAGGTCTTCACAGATTTATTATAATTTATAATTATGTGTCCTGTACATAGACTGTCTCATGTTGGCCACAAGAGTGCATCGTCTGGGGGGTCTACTGCCTTTTGTGGCTATACTATGTACACTGAGGCATATTAATGGAGGGGCGAGGGTGGGGAAAGTACCTTGGGAAGCACCCAGCTGACCGTAAAATTAATGTGTAATTAGTATCATAGTAAAACTTAACTAGTTCTGCTACACACAGACACGCACACACCCTTGGGTATATAGTGCATTTAATATAATAATTATTAGTCTCTTATGTAAACGTTCACACTATAGAGCTAGGGCATACAGTGCAAGCTGCAGAGTATATATATATATATATATAAAACGGTAATATAATATAATGTATATAGTGGTTTGGTACTCTGGCTGCTACATCAAACATAGAATGAATACAATCTCATATATCCATCTAAGCTAGTCTGGTTTCATGCCTCCCCGTCATTGTCCATGTACGTCTCACTGACATACTACAGCATGGTTGGTATCAGCACTGCATGTACACCCTCATGATCTTTCGTGGCATTCTCCTTCCCCTGGGTTCAATCATCTTTAATAATGTACATGTGTATACATTCAACAGTCTAACCTATACCTTCTGCCTGTCCACACCTGGTATACATATGTACGTTCGTTACATAATTAGTGCCTGTAAAAGGTGCCAACAACCATAGGTTAAGATGTATATAGCACATTTAATTAAAAAATTTGCAGAGTAAAGAAGTTTTGATTACTACAATTTGCCTTACATTGCATACAAGTGCTACTACAGTTGTGCTATTAGCACATCATGCCAACTCAAATGCGAGCACTACAATCATAACAATTATACTGCATTTGCACATGCTTTGTGCAAAACAAACTATACAAAATAAGAGCAATTTTAAGTATTATATAGTTGTTACTCAAAAAGAAAAATTCGACACTTACGCAGTATTAGTAGCATGCAAAGAAGGCAGTGAATCTACGCCTTTAGGCAATTTTTCACGCACTTGCAGCAGTTACCTATATATAGGAAAATTTCTTACTTATGGTCTCCGCGCAAGTTTGTCTTGAACAGGTGCAACAGTACACACTGTGTTGTAACCGCAGTAAGAACTGCCTTCAACCTTCTTCTTTAGGCACAGGAAGCAGAAGTCAGTACTACAGCCTGTGCATTTCATGTGTTTGCATCCTCCTTTGTGCTCAATCACTACACCACAAGTGGGGCAACCACGCTTTGATGGTACTTGAACGTTTTTAGGGAGAAAGCTTAGAGTTGTCAGTGGAGCTTCACGCAAGATTTCCAAAAATGAGGCAGTGTCACAGCCTGCATTTCCACATTGCAGATTACTTCCACTATTGTTCCAAGGCCTACGGCAGTCCCAACAATAAGTGTGGGGTTTGCCAAGTTTGCTGCAAATGCGGCAGTACACTCGATTAGTAGTCTTATCCTTCCTCTCACAGTAATTGCCACAACCAGGGCACTCAGAAATGGTCGGGTCACTTACAATGTAGTTGGTGGACAGACAGTCATGAAGTAGCTCCATTTCCTTTGACAGAACATTGCCATAGTCTTGGATGATGTGAAGAGGCCACTCGCTGGTACAGAGAGAGCAGCGGATTTCTGTCTTCTTGTTGCAACCGACTTCGGTCCATACATAGTTCATTAGACAGCTAGGGCACATAGGATGGTCGCATGGCATTCGTAAGGCTGGACATTCATAACAAATCAGGCACTCCTCCGAATGTTTTGGAGCATGCACAGGGAAATGACGCAAACGATCAAAATACTTCTCGTATGAACCACCGGATCCCCCTGGGAGCCGTAAAACTAGGAACAGAGTGGCACGGTTTCCCAGTGTGGAGTAGTCACCAAGGTTTTTGTCATCATCCAGTTGCTTGCCAGCAAATATCAGTCGCTGTTCGTCTGGGGGCACACCACAGCGCTCATGAACAAGATTCTTGAACTTAGGCACAGTTGTACTCTGGGAAGTGCACAAAGGGACATGAGGATTTGTGGCTAACTTGTAATAGTATGGGTATTTACTGATGGCTTATGGCTGAAAGATGCCACATCAATTTTGAGGAGATAGCTAGGTATGCAACTGTAATTTAAGTGTGATATACCAGTATTAGCTATACATCTAACTACCATGGCTAGTAGCTGTCTAATGCTATTGACCTTTGCACTGTCCCCATCCAGGTGTATGGTCACCGTCTTCCCATCATGTCTCTTCACAAATATGTTCCAGGTGGACGTCATTCTCAGTGTGTATTCCTGCACAGCTGTAGTACCCAAAAAAACAACAGAGATTCCGTATACATACCAGGCAGTCATATGATATGAAGTCATATGCTAAGATTAGAAGATGTATCCTTTTTATAGTATCACCAGACATAGATAATGTACTTGGGTCATGGGACACCCCCTTGAAAAGTACCCTTATGTCACTTCACTTTGTACAAACTGGTATGTGGGTGGTATGTATAATTATATTACACAACCACACACCCAGCACCACAGGTCAGGTGATGCAGCCTTACGTAAACAATTTACTATGTAGGTACATACAGAAGCCCGCACTCTCTAACCTTATATTCTGCTTACAATTGTGTACATCTTTTCAACCTATCAAATGCACTCAGAATTACTCCCCTTGTTTTTTATGGGGTGTCAGTTACACTTCATGAAGGTTATATATCTTGATACAGATTACTGCCACTATTGTTCCAAGGCCTATGGCAGTTCAAATAGTACGCGTGGGGCTTGCCAAGTTGGCTGCAAATGCGTTAGTACACCTAATTGGTAGTCTTATACTTCCTCTCACAGTAATTGCTACAACCAGGGCACTCAGAAATGTTCGGGTCACTTACATTGTAGTTGGCGGGCAGACAGTCATGAAGTAGCTCCATTTCCTCTGACAGTATGTTCCCATAATCCTGAATGATGTGAAGGGGCCACTCACTGGTACAGAGAGAGCAGCGGATTTCTGTCAAATGCACTCAGAAGGAATTCCTAATAGTATTCATCACTTGTGGGTGGAGTCCTTTTCGTTAAATGCAGCAGTGGAAAACCTGATTCTATTGTTCAGCAGATACATATATAACTTACCTGCCTCAACTACGCAAGCCTTGTATATTTCACAATAATGTCTTTACACAAATGAGGTGAGATGGATTATTGCTTTGACGCAGTTAGCCTGTGGCTAGCTAATGAAGCATGACTTGGGTTCACATTGTACACACCAGTGAACACATGATGCATAATCTTAATGCACCGCGTGGGATCCTAGGCCTGTGGCATTATGTACACAGATCTATTCATGGCATAATTATGAAAGTCATACCAAAACAAACTGCTATACACATTAGTGTTATATATAATTATACAAGTGGATGCTGAGAAGCTACTCGATCTTTATATAGATATGGTGGTCATGGTCAGCTACAACAGCAGAGCATGAGCATGAGCTGTCATGCAGATAAACGTCCCCCTCTAAAAACAGTCTCCCCGGACCGTTATCGGCAAGGAGTACTTGCCGTAGTTGGTCCCCCATGACTGAATTATGTCCTCCTGTATGAAGTGACAAAATGCATCAAAACCAGATCTATAGCACTCGTAAGTACCACAAATCGAGTAAACCATATCGCTTCCAAACGCAATGACATACTCATAGACGGACCTAAGCGCATGACCTCACCCTTCGCTATCTGTACAAATACCTCTTAGGATTGCTGTGCTAATCCTGTGTGCCTTAGTCATCAAAATCTGAAAGAACTACGCCGTTGCCGGGCACAAATAAAAAGGGGGAGGGTGGCAGTTATCGGTTGAGGGGGACAAGACATGGCAACGATTGTACAGACGAAAACTGTCCGGGGTGATCAAAACCAGCAAAAATGTAGTCGACTGGGGGGACCATAATCACGGTGACAGAGCATGGTGGTGTTTTGGCAAGGTGCCATAGCTGTATAGCTACTCCATTATCGGTCTTGAACCCACATGCAATGGGTGCACGTGGATACCCAACACTATGTAAGACTGCACTACATATCACACATCAAGTATTATTTACATACATTCATGTGCTGCATGATGAAGGTGGGATACGTAGCTAGCTAGCTAGCACTAAGTGATGGACCCAAAGTGACCCACTACTCCGGCCTGCCACAGCAGCCATGTGCAGGCACTCATGCAGCGTCACAAAGAATAATGTACTGCAGCTCAAAAGTAAGTACACAAAGAATACTTATTGTTTAGTGACACAAGCGTGACGATCTGCACACTAAGGTCCTATGTGCACGTATGTAGCTAACTACACATAGACATTGGCAGCAACTAAAAATCTATGCGCTTGTAACAAAACACAAACCACATAATTTATACGTACGTGTACACGCATAACATAATTATATAGCTCATGTTTTCTTCACCTTCAGCTTAACCAGTCAATTACACAGTGCGCCTTTTGTGCTAACAGGTGATGAAAATCACGTGACTTGTATGGCCAGATCACGATGAAGATGAGCATCTCCGCTTTCTTGGTTGTTCTTGTGCTGTGCTCCACAGCAAGGGCGAAGGGACCCAACATGGTCATCATGTTAATGGATGATGTGAGTGTCTTCTGAAGGAACTGCCGTTCAAATTAGTAGCCCGTTTGAAGGCGTACTCTGTGCTTAGCTGTGTACCTTGAACTACGCTTACGGAACACGTGACACGATCCCCTCCACGATCTTTGGCTATATGCTTCAACAGACGTGAAATCTTGAGTAATGAGCGATTCATCGATCAAAATGAAGTGTACAGCCGAAGTCGCGAAAACCACTGTAGCGAAGCATTACGCTGTCTCTTTTGGTGTAGGCTAGAACGGGGGAATTTAGGATATAATTTCATTGTGTTACGCTGTCTACGTTGATGTACGTACGTGGCTAGACTAGCTATGCAGTGAATTGCTAAACAACTTCTCACCTGTTTCACCTCCAAAGTATCTTTGGCAACCTCAGAGACAAGCTTAATTGCGTAGCTATGCCTAAAGTAAATGTCAGTCGTGCTTACTGTGACCTCGTGGAATACCGCATCTCTGCATAAGCTGAAGGTTTAAGTCCTGAATCTGTCGTGGATGTCCCCCTTTCTCCCCCCTTTACCTGCAGATGGGCTGGGGTGACCTTGGTGTGTTTGGTAACTCAGCCAAGGAGACCCCTAATTTGGACAAAATGGCTGCTGATGGAATGATTCTTCCTGACTTCTACTCTGCCAACCCAATCTGCTCACCATGTAACAGGGTGGTGGGAAGCAGTAGCCGAGTGCTACTGTTACAAGGGTGCATCCTATAATGTTTCTAAGTCTGGGTAAAGTTGCTCACTGTAGCAAAGACTCTTGCAGTGTGGTGATCCTTGCCCTCCACAAGCTTCACTAATCATGACAGATACATCACAACTAGGATCAGTGTACTATATTGGCAGGCATGTACGTAATGCAACGTCCGGTGGTGGGTCTCATTGGGTGCGGGTGCTGCTCGTTTGTGCTCTAATGGATATCTCACCAACTATTGATGAATTGACGATTTATGGTAAATGAGTTTTTCCCAAAATTTTGGCCGTGTGTTGTGGCCTTCTTTAGGGTGTAATGGCTATATAGTGTGGAAGTCCCAACACCTTTCATGGTCCTGACACCATGCATGCAGCACATGACCAATCCTGTGTTTGCTGCATGCTGCCAGACCTGCAAGCCAGCACGCAGATTGTTCTGTCTGTGCCCAATAGCTGTCACCAACAATAATATTATACAGGGTTCTTTTTGCGGAAATCACCAACCAAAGATTTTCTTTGAAATACCAAACGTTTCGGCATGCACACTCTGTAAGCCACTACCACTGATGAAGGCAGCAGCAAGCTGCCGAAACGTTTGGTATTTCAAAGAAAATCTTTGGTTGTTGATTTCCGCAAAAAGAACCCTGAGTGATGCAACCCAGCCGGACAAGCTTCTTCAACAATAATATTATACTGTACTGAACTCTCTAATATGTACAACATAGTCATACTGCTTCTGTGATGCATTGTACTGAATATAGGGCTCATCTTGACTTTGCGTTTTCATCTACCTCTGTTGACACTGCTGCTTGCCTCCACCTCACCTTGTAGCCCGAGCTGCACTGCTGACTGGAAGACTGCCTATCAGAAATGGATTCTACACAACCAACGCCCATGCGAGGGATTGTGAGTATTGGAATACATTTCTGCCTGCCTGTACAGCGGGTTGTCATGTATGTGTAGTGCAAATGGCCATTGGATAACTAGCGCCATCGTACACTGGCTCTTGCATGTCATGTGTTACTGCTGAGGCAACTCTCGAGATAACAATTGTGTTTGCTTTGCTAATTTAAAACTGTGAGTCTGACCAAGAACATGTACGTGCCTACTAGATGCATATGATACATCTGTAGTAGCCCAGGGCCATGTTAATGACAACTTCTGTGTTGCACCATATTAGTCCACCTTTCTGGACCTCCCTGCTGTGACTTCTTAACATTACCTTTGCCTCTGCAGCCTATACCCCACAGACCATTGCGGGAGGCATCCCTGACTCAGAGATACTCTTCCCAGAACTTTTGCAGAAAGCAGGCTACCAAACAAAGATCATTGGCAAATGGTACACCTGTGTGTGTGTGGTGCATAGCTACTGTACGTACATATGTATGCATACATAGGACTGTGCGTGCGTGCGTGCGTGCATGTGTGTGTGTGTGTGTGTGTGTGTGTGTGTGTGCGTGTGTGTGTGTGTGTGTGTGTGTGTGTGTGTGTGCGTGCACAATCTCAACACAAACAAATGCTTACTATTTGTGCTCCTCCCTTTTGCCCTCTTGCCCTCTCACCCTGTGCCACTGCAGGCACCTGGGGCAGCAGCCTCAGTACCTTCCTCTGAAGCACGGCTTTGATGAGTGGTTTGGGTCTCCCAACTGCCACTTTGGGCCCTACGACAACATACACACACCCAACATTCCCGTCTACAAGAATGCCAACATGGCAGGAAGGTGGGTTTGTTCTGGGCAGCACATTTTAATGGCTCTGTCTAGTTTTGTACGTATGTACGTACGTATGTTCCCTTATAAAAGCATGTTTTGGACTCAGGGATGAATTGTCATTTTTCTGTGTAGTCAGCTGGCATAGTTCATTGTGTCTTAAGATTGAACTTCTTGTTTCGATTGCATGTACATACGTACGTAGCATCTAATCATGTGAACTCAGTGATGTCTTGTGGCTCATGATACGCTGTTGAACCGAGTTGAACCGAGTTGAAATGTGTAATTGAGCAAACATCCTGCAAAGAAGTGCAAGTTGTGAGACATGTTGGTCTTCGTGTGCTTCAATCAACTGCTTTCATGGCAGCTTTTCACAGCAATCTTGGCAAGAAAGGCTTCCTGTTTGAGACTGTCAGCGGCTCACCTTGGTGTTCCTTTACAGTTCAATCTGGACACTCTTAGGAGCATGGCAACATTTGACAGATCTTTCACTACTTCTGGCTATTCCCCACAGAGGTGGTATGGTGGCCACTTGTTGCTTCTCCCGCTTCGATAGTTTGGTCGATCACAAAGTCAGAGTTGAAGTGCTCTTTGTTCTCTTCTATTCTGTCAAGGCCAGGGCTAGCCGCACTGCTATATTCTGAGTATTCGATTACAACTGGTCCACTGCTCATCTGCTGTCACTGTGAGTGACAAGATTGACAAGAGTGACCAAATTCAGTGGCTGCCTGGAATTGTGTGCACTACAGTTAGCTAACTCTCTCTGTGTGTAGGAAAGCTTGTGTGCATGCGTGGTGTGTGTATGTGTGTGTGTACGTGTGTGCGCGTGCCTGTGTGCGCATGCTAGTGTGGTGGTCAGTACTCAATCAGTATTCATGTGTGTGAGAGCAGACTGTGTGCTGCGGTATTTACGTATGTGTGCATGTGTTGCAAGTGTGTTTGTATGTATTCTCTGCAATATGTGTGTACATACATACAGTATATATATGCTCTTGTGTATACGCAGGTACTACCAGCAATTCCCCATTGACCAAGCCACTGGAGAGTCCAACCTGACTCAACTCTACATCCAGGTGAGCTCCACTAGTATTGTAGTCAGCGGATTGTGAGTAAGTGTATCCAGTGTGTAGAAGTGCAGCAGCAGAGTGTACATTGTGTAGGTACTTAATATACATACTTATATATACGTACGTACTTGTGTACTATTACTATTTGTACATATGTACATATGTGTATGGAGGTCTTATTAGGCGTATCCACACGAGCGCACTTATCCGGATCGAATCGAATCGGCGGCGTCCACACGGAATGCGCATTCGAACGAACCGAATTTCGATTCGCATAAGTCGATCCACCTACGTAGGTAGATTCGAATCCAGTCGATTCGGTTCGGTTAAGAGCGCGCGAAAGGTAACAAGAAGATGGCTGGCTCGTTTTGGTTGTTCGTGGAGACTACAGCATTGCTGAATCTGTGGGGGGACATCAGCGTACAGCGCCAATTGGACAGCGCTAGAAGGAACAGGCCTATTTTCCAGCGTTTGCAGCAGGACCTTGCTGCGTTGGGCTTCAACAGGACGTGGCAGCAGTATAGGGTGAAGATAAAGAACCTCACTGCCACCTACAGAAAGCTAAGAGACTCCAATAGGAGGAGTGGTCGAGGCAGAGCCGATTTTCCTTTCTACTCCATAATCGATGGTGTTCTGGGAACCAGGCCAGCCACACAACCGGTGAATCTGCTGTCCAGCACTAGCTCCAATTCCGCACCTCCATTGGACAGGCCTGGAGTGTCTGCAGATGACAGTGAAGAGGCCACTACTGATAATGAAGAAGATGATGAAGTCGAAGATGGAGAAGAAAATGGAGATGGGAGTGGGAGTCCCTCAGGTGGCAGTGGGAGTGGCAGTCACTCAGGAGGTGGAGGGAGTGGGAGCCCCTCAGGTGATGGTCCCTCAAGTGGCAGCGGGAGTGGCAGTCATTCAGGTGATGGTCCCTCAAGTGGCAGTGGGAGTGGCAGTCATTCATGTGATGGTCCCTCAAGTGGCAGTGGGAGTGGCAGTCATTCAGGTGATGGTCCCTTGGGTAGCAGCCTGAGTGGCAATCATTCAGGTGGTGGGAGTGGCAGTCCCTCAGACGATGGTGGGAGTGGGAGTCCCTCAGCAGATGGCAGTGGAAGTGGGAGTCCTTCAGGTGGCGGTCTCTTGGGTAGTGGTGGTGGGAGTGGGACTCCCACAGGTGGTGGTGAGAGTGGCACTCCCACTGGTGGCAATGGCAGGAGTTCCACAGGCAGAGCTGGCAGTAGGAGTTTCACAGGCAGTGGCACAGGGGACGGCAGTAGCAGAGGGAGTGTCAGCAAGACAGGTACAATGTTCTATTGAAACTCATGTGTTATGCAATGCAAGCACACATCATAATGTATGGCACTCTATGTGCATATAGGTGGTAAGAGAAGAAGATCAGGTGTGGACAGGCGTGTGGCGGCAATCATGAGCAAGTTTGACAGGCAGACAGCCGAGTCTGATGAGCGCTTTCTTGCCTTTGAAGAAAACGAATGAAGCTAGAGGCAGAGATGGCAGAAAGGAGGAGAGTCCGGGAGGAGGAACAGATGATGAGAATGCAGCAAATGTTTGCTCAGCAGATGTAACAAATGATGCTAGCACTGACAGGATATCCTCCACCACCTCTAGCTGTACTCAGCCTCCAGTCCCTGATCCATCAGGGACGTGCCCCAGCTCTACATCTAGTTAACATATACAGTCTGTCAGTAATGATAGTTAGCACAGCATGTTTACATATATATGCATAGTGTGTAGTACTGTAGGTTGTTAAACAAAGTAGTCTGCAAATGCATCCCTAATTGCTCCTGCAGCAGTGCTAGCAGTGCTGGTGGCATTGCTTGCAACCTCAAGTCTGTCTGTCTCCAACGTGGTGTCGATCCACTCCTCCTGGCACTCATCCCCCAATAACTCGCATATGTTGTGCAAAACAACACAAGCTGCAATAACGTTTGTAACATGATCAAGCTGGTGGTCTAGCCTCTTCATCAAACACCTCCACCTTCCCTTTAGCCTGCCGAAAGCATGCTCAACTACAATTCTCGCTCTGCTGAGATTGTAATTGAATCGTCTATTCTTGCGCGGCATCCCCATGTACTCTGGATACGGTTTCATCAACCAGGTCAGCAGAGGATAAGCAGGGTCTCCTAGAATAGCAAGAGGTACTTCCACGCCATTAATGTCCCTTTTCCAGTCAGGAAGTAGCTGCCCATTCTGCCCCTTCTGAAACAAATCAGAATTTGAAAACACACGAGCGTCATGAACCCTCCCAGGCCAACCAATGTATATGTCCGTGAATATCCCCTGGTGATCCACCACTGCCTGCATCAAAACCGAATGATAGCCTTTACGATTATAGTAGTCAGTGGGATTGTCCTGCGGCCGAATAATAGGTATGTGGGTCCCATCAACTGCACCAGCAGCCTGCGGAAAACCACACCTAGCATCAAATCCATTAACTACATTTGTTAGTGTCTGACCCTGTGGAAACCTAACATACCTCGTGAGGAGGTGCTGGGCAATTGCTTCACAGGTTTCCAAAACAATTACACCAACTGTAGAGTGCCCAAGACCAAATAACTCCGCTAGTGTCCTATGCTCCACATTGGTTGCTAGTCGCCATATAGTTACAGCCACCCTCCTCTCTACACTAATGGGTTCTCTCATCTGAGTTGTCTTCTTACTGATGAAAGGACCAACCTCACGACACAGGTACTTAAAAGTATTGCGAGTCATCCTCAAATTATTCAGCCACCAGCTCTCGTCCACCAAACCACGTGAAATCTTTGTCCACCATTCTAGACTCCTCTCCTGGCACCAGACAGTACGATCACTGAGATATGGTCGCGCACACTCCAAAACCAGTGCATTGCAAATCCTGCAAGTACAAGTATACCCTAATAGATGTATGTTTACTAGCTCGGCTGAGCTACGACAATAAATGGCATACAGTGAGGCAGTCTACGGCCTAGACCTGTGTGACAGATGTATGCCATTTATAACATCATCTTGCGTGTAGTCTCTGAAGCATATTCCGTAGCTAGCTACGTACCTTCGTTGCTGCATCCGCCTCCTGAGAAAAATTCGATACCGTAGAGCACGCGCACGTTCCCTGAAGATGTGCCTACGCTGCCTCTCCCTCTGAAAATGCTGCCGCTGCATATCGAGGATAAACTTCCAAAGCAAGCACGCCAACAACAACTCCGAGTTCGCTAACGCCATTTTTACGCGTCACAAAGTGTAGAAACACGTGACAGTACGCGCGCAATTTTGCTGTCCAATGCGCATTCGGGTTTGGGAGTGTTGACGCTATTTTCTACTCGATTCGCATTGGCAAAACCGACTTATCCGCAAAGAATTCCAATGCGCATTTGAAACGAATTCCGTGTGGACACGCCTAATGACGTTGTGGTCCTGTGTGATTAATGCTGATGCGAAATACATGTAAATGGATGTTACTACTATGAAATTGTATGTCTGCTTGATTGCATCAGTGCATAGCAGGGTGTGCAACCATTGCATTTCTTGTAACCTTTCTGTCATGTAGGAAGCAGTTGAGTTCATCTCCCAGCAGGCATCCGCTGGCTCTCCCTTCCTTCTCTACTGGGCAGTGGATGCCTCACACGAGCCACTGTATGCATCAAAGTCATTCCTGGGCACCAGTCAGAGAGGACTGTGAGTTGAGGAGTGAATGTTAGTGTACGACTGTGCATGGATGATACAGTACTGTAGGGACAAGTTGAGTTGGGAACTACAATAGCATACCACCATTTCAGAAACGGTGTGCTCTTTCATAGCAATACATCTATTCATGGAGTGGTGAGGTGCTGACAATGACAACACTCGAGTTCTCAACGCATGTACACGCCGTGCAGGACGATAGTGACCAGCATTGATGATGGTTATGTTGAGTAGCGACTTTTCACCCCACTAGCAATTGAGTCCTCCTCCTGAAATTTTGTGCAGCTGTTGGCCTCAGTCGATACGAACACACATACGTGCATACTTATGTACACCTCCCTCTTGTAGCTATGGCGACGCTGTCCGTGAGCTGGACTATGGAGTTGGTGTGATACTGGATGCCCTGAGGGCACATGGCCTGGACAGCAGCACCCTGGTGGTATTCTCCTCTGACAACGGAGCTGCCACATATGCCAAGGAGAATGGAGGGGTCAATGGTCCCTTCCTCTGTGGCAAACAGACCACCTTTGAAGGAGGCATGAGGGAGCCCACCCTGGCGTGGTGGCCCGGGGTCATCAAGGCTGGGCAGGTGAGCAATGGTCGCCACCTGTATACACACTGTATGTATGTACGGACCATTGCTACACGTATGTGTGTATCTATATGTTCTATGTATGTGGATGTGGACACACACACAGGCCCTGGAGATGTCTTTGCCTTGTGTGAGAGTGTTATCGTTTTGTACGCATCACTGCCACACATTGTTATATACAGTACAGTATGTGTGCATACATATATATGTTCTGTGTATGTGTGCTGCTGCTTGGGGTCTTGTACATTGACGTACATAATGACTGGGTACAAAACATGAATACAACGATGACAATAAGTAGCTGTGTATATTGTGTCAACAAGACAGGTTTGAGGTTGTCTGCAGTGTCTTCTTACGTATTTGCGTTTTTTGCTGAACACTGCTACTCCTTATCCCATTCCTCCACTTTGCTCTTTTGCTGCCTTTTGCTTTGCTCCTGGCCTCCTCCACTCCCCTCCATACTCCCCCTCCCCTGCCCCTCCCCCTCCAGGTGAGCCACCAGTTGGGTAGTCTAATGGACCTCTTCTCAACAGCCCTGGACCTGGCCAACATCCCTCCCCCAACAGACAGGGTGATTGACGGCATCAGCCTTCTCCCTCTGTTTAGGGAGGGGACAGTGGTGGACAGGTGAGGGGCACATGGCACAGGCGTGTGCAGTGAGTGGGCCAGATCATTAACTGTCTGTCTCCTCCCTGCTGCTCTCAGACCCATCTTCTACTACCGTGGCGATGAGATGATGGCTGTGCGGTATGGCTTGTACAAGGCTCACTACTGGACTTGGACCAACAGCTGGGAGGAGTTTGAGAAGCAGGTGTGGGGGGTGGGTGTGGGGGGGGGGGGGGTGGGGGGTTAACAGGTGGGTGTGCGTGTGTACGCACTGTGCATATGCAGCAACTGGTACAAAACGATTATACAATTCAGATTCGGAATTACAAGAATAAATCACAGTCGCACCCTCGGCTGTATATATATCTGATAACCCCTCATCTTCATTGTATAACCTGTACATACACAGAGGCTCATTTCTTGGTATGCTGTGAATACAGGCACGGATTGATCTTGAGCATGCAGGTAGCAGAACAGTAACAACTTGATTAGGGTTATAGTTATCTGTATGTGTGCATATGCTTAGGATATCTCTGCCCTTGTGTATTGTTTCCGCACTTATACATACTGCATGCCTATTATGATTAGCCATCATTGGAATTGAGTAACGAGGCTTTGTGGTTGTCAGAACGAAATTTGTAAATATTTGCCCTATCCAATTTTACTTTTAAAATGATTTTGTGGCTGTTTGGTTTTAACCCATTGCTCTGTCTGTGTTGCCATGTAGGGTGTCAACTTCTGTCCCGGAGAGAATGTCACTGACATCACCACTCACCAGCAGATGAACTACACAGCACAGCCAAAGCTGTTCCACCTCGGCAAGGACCCGGGAGAGAAGTACCCCATAAAGTGTGTGATATGCCATTCACAACACATGCATTCTTAGCGCAATTATGAACATACTGAATCCGTATATGTACATACGTACATACATATAAATGTCTGCATAAATGGCAGTCTGATTGAGTGTGCATATAAATGGAGACAAATTTTCATCAGAGCCCCTCTTCAACATTGATCTCTGTAATAGTCTTGTCTAATCCCCATCCCTCCCCCTCCACATGTCCCCTACCATTTCTTCCCCCCCTACCACCTCCACCCTCCCCACTTCATCCCTTCTGCCATCCACCCTCCCCGTCAAACCCTCACCCTCTCACTATCACTCTGTCCCCACGTCGCATCTCCCACTGCAGGCCTTCCTCACAGGAATACAAGGTTGCCATGGAGACCATAGCCCCCATTGTGGCTAAACACAAGGCAGAGCTAATACCAGGAGACCCACAGCTCAACTACTGCGACAATGCACTTCAGGTGTCTATGTATTTGTGTGTATTGTACAGTGCCTGGTTATTAATACAGTATGTATGTATATATCAGATATATATGTACATAACATGTGTAAGAGATGGGAAGTATGTATGTACGTATGTATAATGCACGACCCTCTGCAGTAATCACTACCATGTATATAACTTAAGGAGGTTTCACTACTGGCTGTAGATGCATGGTACGTATATATGTGTATATCTGGCAGGCACTGACAAGTGAGAGTGATACACCCTGCACTGTGTATGTATGTACAATGGCAGCCACTTCTAATGGGATTTTATAAATGTGCAGTGCAGGTGTGTGAATCGGTCCTCCCCTATGGTACGGGTAGTGTGTTTTTGTGTTTGTCTGATGATGTGGAAACGTGCTTTAGACAGTAGAGGGCATGTCAGTGCAGGGCAACTGAATACGAAACATTGTTTGAAACACTTAGGCATAAATGATACTATGAGGTTGTCAGCTTCTCCATGCATTGTCACAGGTTGGTAATGTTTGTTATGCCTTTCTCTTCCAACACAGAACTGGGCCCCTCAAGGCTGCGAGGCCCTTAATGAGTGCCTGACTGTTCCCTTCAGTAACAGACAACGCTGCTACTGGCCACACTAGGAGGGACAGCATCCGAACTAGCTACTGATCTATTCTGCATACACCTATGTCTGTTATCATTATGGCATACCTACTCTGGCAGTATAATTATAATGACCCCGCACATTCATCTCACAAGCGGAGCTGTGACATCCGTAGATGTGAACGCACATACATACATACATATATAGAGAGAGCGTGTCTTAGATATGTGAAGTAGCCCGCCTGATCATGACCAGTCGCAGCTCGCTCATGAAAGCACGCCGGCCGTTCTGCTGCAGTGACCTGCATAGCCCATCGAAATGTCACGTGACTTGGATGGGCCTAGAAGATGAACGTCTCCGCTTTCTTGATCGCTCTTGTGCTGTGCTCCACAGCGAGGGCGAAGGGACCCAACATGGTCATCATGTTGATGGATGACGTGAGTGTCTTCTGAAGGAACTCTTCTTCCAGTTGGTGGACCGTTTGAAGGGGCTGCGCTGATTCGACCTCCTGTGCACTGTGCTCTATGCCCAAGCTAGCGACTAGCTGTACAGTTCGTGTGTACAAGTAACATGTACAGCTCAGCGAGCATCACGGCGCTATATAGCTCAGTAAACTGGCGTGGGATTCATTGTTTTAGCACCACTGTACGTATATACCATATACGTACTAGTCATGCAAAACCCATCGTAGCTAACCCATTTCAACGCCTGACGAAGCCTTGATTGGTGCATCAGCAACATAAGCAGCTGCATCCACGCGTACCTTAACGCGTACAGCTAAGCTGAAGACGTGATGTGCCTTGGGATCTCCCTTGCACCGTACCACAGGAATAGACATGAACGTGTGTAGTGTTTGTTAATATTAATGATAAGATGTTAATATCACCCGACACTGCCAAGTTTATGCATTATTGTACCCGCCTTGCCTGCAGATGGGCTGGGGTGACCTTGGTGTGTTTGGTAACCCAGCCAAGGAGACCCCTAATCTGGACAAAATGGCTGCAGAGGGAATGGTCCTTCCTGACTTCTACTCTGCCAACCCACTCTGCTCACCATGTGAGGACACATCAACACATACATTACCTCATACTGGGTGGGATGCAGCACCCACCCGAGTGCCACTTGCACAAGGTCACACTCGTGAGCCCTTTCATACTTTGTTAAGCCGTAACCTGGAGCTACTGTATGAGAACACATGTGATATGTGGATGTAGGTTGATGCAATGAAATGAAACCCTAGTGGCTTTTGGGTCAGCTTTGCGTCACCTTGGGGTGTAGTGCAGCCGTAGCCATACGCACAAGAGCACACACGTTCATGAGGTAACACGTGTGCATTGTTGCGTGAATAATGAATATATTAATATTGGTTTAGTCCTAGGATTTGTACATGTCTGTCTTGGATCTTTTCGTTTTAAGAGGAACTTGTTTTGCCAACCACATACACATGTACATATATCATGATCTTTTTGAAAGCGCTAGCCCACGTGTTTTTCACAATAATTCAGACATTTCGGTGACTATACAGCCTCCTTCATCAGTGAAGATACATACGTACGTTTATGTTAGGTCAGTTGTGTACATACATACATACGTATGTACATACCTACAGTTAGTACTGCTCTGTGTGACTGTATAAGGTTGTAGTTTTTAAGTGTATAGGTACGTACGTAGGTGACACTTTCTAAGCTGCAAATTCACCATAGCCTCTGCTCTTTGGGTTTAGCATTCCATGTGATGCTGAAGCTGTATGACATGGGATATCTCACACATCTAGTGAGGTCTGCTTTATACACTGTGATAGTCAGCACTGCTATGTACGTACTCTGTCTTTGCCTCCACCTCATCTGTGTCTGCCTCTATTGACACTGCTGCCTGCCTCCACCTCACCTTGTAGCCCGAGCTGCACTGCTGACTGGAAGACTGCCCATTAGAAATGGATTCTACACCACCAATGCCCATGCAAGGAATGGTGAGACTGCGATTGGTCTGATACTGTGAGCTTTATAACGTCTATTCTCCCTGGATTGCGAAAGTTCATCCTGTGTGTAGGAGCAGTCTTTGAGTTATGACGGACACAGATCACAACAACTATGAAGCCATGCAGTACAACGTTCAGTCCATGTGCTTCGGTCATGGAATTTTTCTGTCTTGCTGGGCATTTCTGCTCTCCTGTAAAAGCATGCTTGCCATGAAAGCAAGAACACATCTTGCTTGTATACTATCTTCCTTATAATGTGTCTTCAAAGTGTATAAACCAGTTCTGGCAGCTGTGTATATGTTGATAGCCTTTCACCTGCTCCACCCCTAACTTGAATCCCATAAGGTCACGTCAGTTTGGCAAGGGCCACCGAGAGATGAAATCATTAAGTTATCAGTTTTACTGATCTCTGAACAGTTGTTCAGTGCAGTCCCTCCCTGTTACATTCTGTATGTGACTGTGAATTTGTCATTTCTTATTTTGCAGCCTATACCCCACAGGACATTGTGGGTGGCATCCCTGACTCAGAGATACTCTTCCCAGAACTTTTGCAGAATGCAGGCTACCGAACAAAGATCGTTGGCAAATGGTACACCTGTGTGTGTGTGTGTGTGTGTGTGTGTGTGTGTGTGTGTGTGTGTGTGTGTGTGTGTGTGTGTGTGTGTGTGTGTGTGTGTGTGTGTGTGTGTGTGCGTGTGCGTGTGCGTGTGCGTGTGCGTGCGCGTGTGTGTGTGCGTGTGTGCGTGCGTGCGTGCGTGCGTGTGTGTGTGTGTGTGTGTGCATACGTATGTGTGCATGCACACCCAAGCATCTATTTGCGTGTGTGTGTACAGTTGCAACATGAAACCATACTCTCCACATGTGCTCCTCCCTCTTTCCCTCTCGCCCTGTGCCACTGTAGGCACCTGGGGCAGCAACCTCAGTACCTTCCTCTGAAGCACGGCTTTGATGAGTGGTTTGGGGCTCCCAACTGCCACTTTGGGCCCTACAACAACATCCACACTCCCAACATTCCCGTCTACAAGAATGCCAACATGGCAGGAAGGTGGGTTTGTTCACGGCACAAGTGAAGGTCACTACTGTAGTTCGCCTCGTCAGCAATCTTGCCCTCCTCGCCTTCCTCTGTTCATAGCAGACACCATGTTAAACGTACCCTCAGCATTATGTATACAGGGAATAGTTTAGACCGAGTGTTCAACCGTCTGTTTATTTGCCGATGGGCATATACGCCAGCTTTCGATCGGGATAACGTAGCAACTGCAAGATTTCATCAGGACGCTCCGGCCGCAAAGGCCTTTGTCAGCTGAATGACTGAAGGATACAGTGGGAAGCATGTTTAAGTAGGGTGTGGGATAGTGACATGAAAGGAAGGGTGAGAAGGTGGATCAAAGTTGAGGTGTGGGATGGTAACATGAAAGGAAAGTGTCAAGGTGGATCCAAGTGGAGGTGTGACTGGCATGACAGTAAAGTAGCTGAGCATGCAAGACTGTTTGTGTGGGTGGGATGGTGGTAATTCAAGTGGGATCTATTAGTGGGTTCCAGACTGGCGAGAGGTGCAGGCCACAGTCAAGATTCATTGATTGCCTCTTGATGTATATGACCTCCATTGTCCTCCTATTCCAGTATCCGGTGGCGGTGGCTTGGACCCTTACCGCTCCCCATGTCATCATCCCACACCCAAACATGCTTCCCACTGTATCCTTCAGTCATTCAGCTGACGAAGGCCTTCGCGGCTGAAAAGCCTTATCAAATCTTGCAGTTGCTACGTTATCCTGTTCAAAAGCTGGCGTATACGCCCATCGGTATTCCTGCACATAGCCATGAATCTCTACGATATCATCAGTTTATTTCCTGACAGGAACTTCTTGTCTCCTCGGCATGTGGGTAATTACGCACTTGTGAATGCATGCCAGTCTGGTGTCACGTTCCTAAACGCCAAGAGACTCAAATTCTGGAATCTGATAAGTAGAGAGATGTGTACAAGGCAAATACGTATGTCAGAAAGTAGTCTGCCATGCTGTGTCTACCCTTGCATTGCTACATTGAGGTATTGAGGTACGTAGCTAGGTAGGTTGGCCATGTGCAGGCTTCAACCAATGGAGAATGACCAACCAATGAGCCACTCGTGTACTTTGTCTTCCCAAGTGACATGATTTTTGTGTTGCATAATCTGCTCCCAAATGGACAGGTCTAACATATGTTTCCTGAGTGACAAGTCGTTGACAAGTGTCAGTGATCCCATCTCCACGCTGTACATGTGACCCCTTTATCCACGTGGAGCGTGTCCACATGTTTTGTGTCCTTCTGAACTTTGTGTGACCCTTTACTCCCTGTATACCCTCTTTGCAGGTACTACCAGCAATTCCCCATTGACAAAGCCACTGGAGAGTCCAACCTGACTCAACTCTACATCCAAGTGAGTTGCACTGTTAACAGATCCTGTAACATAAGCTCCAATGTGGCACATTTCATGCAGCTATATGTCCCTACGTACGTATGTTGTGAGTCGATCTTAGACACACAAATTTGTATGTCTATGTCCTAATGTGCAAGTACACTGTAAAAACAGACATAGTTGCTTTATAAAATATGGTGCACTAATACAGTATCATATGAATATACACAATCATGTTATGTATGTATACGTGCAATAGTGTGCTATGGTTAAGACACTGTTACGCCATGTGCGTGTGTCCTGTTTGTCATGTACGTAGGAAGCAGTTGAGTTCATCTCCCAGCAGGCGTCCGCTGGCTCTCCCTTCCTTCTCTACTGGGCAGTGGATGCCACACACGACCCACTGTATGCATCAAAGCCATTCCTTGGGACCAGTCAGAGAGGCCTGTGAGTTGAGGAGTGATCTACACATTGACTAGCATAATGAGGGAGTGGTAAGATGCTTTGGCAAGTTGAACATGTATACGTAACAAGTGAAGTGAGTCTGCAACCAAATGCACTTTGTAGAGATGCTAGAACCCGGTGCATACACTTACATACAGTAAGAATGGAAGTGTTTATCTATGTACGTACATGCATAAACCCACTAGAGCATATGCGTACATGTCTATGTGGTGTAGCAGCCAGCCAACCCTCAGTGCATGAACTGTGCTGTTGGTAAACTCCCACCTGCTACCTTCACCTTTCGACTGGAGCCTCCAAGAAGTGTCGCTACATTCTTACAACCGGAACCAATGTCAGTATCTCTTTCCCAGATCTCACTAATGCAAGCTGAGACTTGAGTGCCTCCAAATCTTCTAACACATCTGCTGGTGTGCTGTACCTGTAGATGCCACCTTGTACTCATGTGTGTGATTGTCTCATTAACCCTATAAGAATGCCTGATAGGAGGTTCTCTGGCATGTGAGGTAGCAACAACACTTCCCCTCCCAATCACACATGTAACTCTCCCTCTTGTAGCTATGGTGACGCTGTCCGTGAGCTGGACTATGGAGTTGGTGTGATACTGGATGCCCTGAGGGCACACGGCCTGGACAGCAGTACCCTGGTGGTGTTCTCCTCGGACAACGGAGCTGCCACGTATGCCAAGGAGAAAGCTGGACTCAACACCCCCTTTCTTTGCGGCAAGGAGACCACCTTTGAAGGAGGCATGAGGGAGCCCACCCTGGCGTGGTGGCCTGGGGTCATCAAGGCTGGGCAGGTGAGCAATGTGGATGCACACACCACCTGCACAGCTACGCAGCACAACTGTACCTAGACCCTAGAGATGTCCTTCCCTTATGTCAGTGTTGTCGTGCTCCTTAAGATATAAGTCTTAGGGATGTGTCCATCTCTACCGTGTGTGCAACTCTTAAATCACTTTGATCTAATCTATGAGTATGACTAATTGATTATTGTATGATTTAGAGATTGTATCATGTGTATTGCTAGTGTGTATCCCTGAATGTTTGGACTCGGTGCAAGCATGTGCATCCTGTGGTGTCTAGCAGGGCCTAACACGATTGCAATTCAGTCACACAATCACATCGGAATAGCAGGGTAAATCGAGCTGTGTAGTACATTGCTGTGCGGCTACTACTCCTGCCGACTGTTAGTGTGGGAACAGACAAGAGGAACCTTCCATAAGCATAGCATGGGCTCTATCTGTAGTGTGTTTATTGAAGTGAGTGGTCCATTTCTGTAGGCACAGAGTTGCATTATCCAAAGTGGTGCAATTATGGTGAATTGCCCACCCACCTCATCTCAATCCCTCATCCCAACCCTCCCTTACCCGCCCTCTTTCCCTTCTTTCTATTGCCCTCTCTCCCCGCTCCTCCTCCTATCCCCTCCCCTCCATTCTCCTCCTCCCCTGCCCCTCCCCCTCCAGGTGAGCCACCAGCTGGGTAGTCTAATGGACCTCTTCTCCACAGCCCTGGACCTGGCAGACATCCCTCCCCCGACAGACAGGGTGATTGATGGCATCAGCCTCCTCCCTCTGTTTAGGGAGGGGACAGTGGTGGACAGGTGAGGGGCACACGGCACAGGCGTGTGCAGTGAGTGGGCCAGATCATTAACTGTCTGTCTCTTCCAGTCCAGCATGCTAGACCCTCTCTGTCATGCTGAGGTGTTTGTGTGAAGGGTATGCATATGCACTGTGTGTATTACTGTACCATGATAACTACTGTACCACAATTAGTACAGGTAATGTGTTCAATAGTGCATTATGTCGGACTTCTTATGCATAAGTACCAGTAAGTACAACAACAACAAGTAAGAGGAATTGCAGAGGTGCGGTGCTGTGTACACCACAACACTTCAGCTGTGTGCAGCACCACTAGCTATTCAGAGAAGCCAGGCCGCTCTAATGGCTCACTTGTACCACATTCTCACAGCTGTGCTTAAATGTGTGTACAGTAGGTATATGCTGGGAGGTGTCTATCATTCATGCCATGCAGTGTGTGTCCCTTACATGTCTCATGGGACACCAGATTGCCTATTTTTATGAGTGGGGGTCGTATGTCTGTATGTTCTGTGGCTGTACAGTTTTCAGTCTCCTCCCTGCTGCTCTCAGACCCATCTTCTATTACCGTGGCGATGAGATGATGGCTGTGCGGTATGGCTTGTACAAGGCTCACTACTGGACTTGGACCAACAGCTGGGAGGAGTTT
>OX465034.1:5027324-5119824 GCA_949841015.1 Aplysina aerophoba | reverse complement strand
GGTTACATTTTAATCAGTTCTGAAGTGGTGTCTCGGCTCTCAATTGATCATAAGTACGTGTTCACGCTGACATCATTGTATGTCATAAGAGCATTACTGTACTCCACAGAGCATGGCCATGAACTTTGCAGCAGAAACTAATAATAATTATTACATATTATGTATATATATAGCACAATTCAAAGGGATGAACAATCATAATAATATACACATGTGTATACAATGTGCCTTGTGAATAAATTAGACGATGCATCTATAATACTTTAATAATGGCGAGGCAAATCAGACTGTCCAATAAACCTGCACAATTGCAGGTATTTCAGCTATACATGAGGGCAGAAACATAATAATTTACACTGTGTCTCTTGAAAGATACGGCAGCTAGGCCTGCGCCTTGGTAGACGAAAGTGGGGATTCGCTATCTTCAGTTGTAGCACTTTTGTCGTTGGGAAACTTGATCTTCCTGACAAATGCAAATACAATGGTGAGCACAATCTTTGTAATTTGCAGAACCGCCACCAGCAGTACCAGAGCCAGCGCAAACTGGTGGTTTCTCGGCTCCTCATCTGCTCTGTTCCAGTGCTCAGTGACGATGGCTGTTGTGGCCACAAAGAGCACAATGTAGACACTCTGGATGTAACGTGTGAACCTGTCCAGTAGGACTATGTCCAGGAGGAACCAAACCAAGATTTCCAACAACAGGAGACTGAGGGAAAGGGTCCCAGCATCTGTGAGGGAAAGTGAGCCGAAGTAGTGAGCAACAACTGCTGCATTGAGGAGCCAGGCAATGGAGACCCACGTGGCATAGAAGGCGATGCCATTGTGCACTAGGATGCGTGTCGCCCAAAGGTCAGCCTTGGTCCAGTGGCTCTTCTGGAGAGCAGAGGTCGCCTTGTAGGTGCGCCACGCTGTAAAGGACAGGGATAGAATGAGGAAAAGGGGAGCGGCGATGATGAAGGGGAGGGCCGCCACGATCTGGTAGTTTCCCCAGAGGTAAACCCAGATGATGTTTGCCAGGTTAGCGACCCCGAACAGCCAGTAGGTCACCAAGGAGATGCTTCGGGTCGCTTTCGGACGGCACACGAAGCTCCAGCCGTAGATGTGCCAAAGTGCCTGCCAAGTGTAGATGAACCCCCAGATGGAGAAGGCCCAACTGCCCGGGGTGATGTCCAGGAAGTACTGATCCGAGACGTTTCCAATTGAAGCTTGAAATCCCACCGAGTTTTCTCCTGCTAGTGCGGAAATGACAATGGTAGCGAGGTACACGAAGGTGGAGAATGCGAGGCTAGCGATTTCTGCAACTCTGAAGAGCACACTGTTCCTTGCTTTAGCCATGTTCGTCAGTTGATAGCTCTCTGTAGCTGCAGCAGCACACCGTGGATCTTCACTGCGCCGGCGTTTAGTCTAGTCTGGTCACCTATATAGACTGCGTTTGGTGCAGGGAGCTGACAGCTAGCTAGCCAGTGTATCCGGTGTCACGCACGATGTTCACGCGAGCACGGAGAATGGATTGTGTCACATTATGCAGCGCGCGCGTTGGCTCGCTAGACTGTCGACGTAAGCGCCCAAAGGCGTATATACGAGGAGGGAATGTTAATGAGTGTGCAACTCCTGCACATAGATGAACTCATCCTCGCATTCCCACCCTCTAGCACATCATTCCTGCTGATGGTATCAGTGTGTTGAAGACTCAGTGTGGCTAATTAAACCGGCCAGGTGCTTGTTCTCATTACATCACAAATGTGCAGCTTTTCACGTGCACTAGCGATCGAACTTAAGCTCCAATGCTTCAAGGACGCTTTTCCCTCCCTACGTCCCCCCTCTCCCTCTCTGCTGGATGGCGAGACTGTCTTGTACACTACAGGAAAAGCCTTCGTATCCCATACGTATAGAGTTTGTATTCTTACTGTGTATTCGTGCATATACAAACTTTCCGCGTATACGAAATCATTAGTATTCATACCTGCTAATGAATCTCATTATGTTATAATGAATATGCTTAGCACACACAGCTTGTAACAGTAATGAAATTCATACTTATTATGTAAACCGCCGCCGTTGGGCTGAGGGATGCATGGGACTCACAGCTGTATTGTGGTTAGCTATATACGAGGGTAGCTAGCGACATTAGAGTGTCTATGGCCTTGCACTAGCAAGGACCTTGTCCCTACTACCTGGCCACTTTTGTAGAGAATGCCTCGGCCTCTACTTCAACTTCGGCTAGTTGTGCAGCTTTAGTTATGTGCGTATCTTTAGTGTGCTCCCCGTGTTTGCTGCCTCGATCTGCTTGCGCCCAACTGTGTGCCTCGGTGTGCACCAATTTTGCATCTCGGTGGACTTCTTCATGTATATCTATTGCAATTTGGTGCTTTTCACAGTTCTCTCAAGTTGTGCCTGGCTATAGCTATGCATTGCACCATGTAACTCTTCGTCTAAAGTGGTTAGTGTTCCCTCAAATCTCTGCAATCTCTGTACGTTGAGCGACTTGCATTCTCTCTGTGTGTCTGTATGTCATATAGTCTATGCCTTGGTCTGCCTCACTCTGTGCCACAATCTACCTCTGTGTGCCCTAGTCTGTGTCTTTTCTGTGCCCTAGCTAGCGTGCCTCTATCTGTACTGACATATCCTTGCTAGAATTAATGTGCCTCTGCATTCGTCCTTGTCTTCCTTTGTCTGCCTCTACACACGACCTTGTGTGTCTCTTTTTCCCAGGTTTGATCTGATTGCTGACATCTTCGTGTTTAATGGTGATGATTATTTCCTTGTGTGTGAAGTTCTACACACTGAGTGCTTTCATAGTCATGTCATGCTTACGTATAGTAAATCGTGAACACGCTTCTTCGTTTGTGCTTGTAAAGCAATCATAATTAGCCAACCACTCTGTTTTAGGTTATTACAAGTCGTAGTATGTTTCACTTGAGTATCATGTTATGTGAAGATATAACTTTATCATGCACTCATGACATTTATGAGACTTGCTCATCAACCATTAGAGAAATGATGATTATAGAGTGAAATCAGTAACTCCCTAAGCTCCCAAGTGATGGTCATGCTGCCCATAGCTGCATGATGATGGGTGCTTTTATGTCTGTATATAGCAAAGCAAAGTTGCTGTATAGCTTTCCATTATTTTAGCCAAGGCAGTGTGGGCAGGGTCACAGTGTCAATGACACCAGAGCCACAACCACTTGCACAAGGGCACTTAAAGTTCATTGACACTGCATGGGAGGTCACTTCTCATGAACTCTGCAAGGAGAATGTTTTCTCCTGACCATTAGCAGTATTCATTTCGTTAGTCTTCTATGATTGCATCTATGAATGCCTTTATCACTTACACTGTGTTGCCCTGTGTCTGCTGTGCTATATGGCCCTCTCTGTGCCAGTGTGCTCTTCACACTGGCACCAAGAGGGTGGTGGTGGGGGGATACATAAATGCAGGTATGAAGACTGCTAGGAGACGGGGTGAGACTTCGTTTCAGTTTGTGAAATTCAGTGACCTACTCCAGTTGCACCCCTTTCTGACAGGCTGCAGCAGAGTGTGCGGACTGGGTCAGGAGGACCATGGCAGTCACAGGACTGGTAGAAGACTGACGGGGGAGCAGGGCCAGGAAAAACATGACAAATGTTGCAATTTGCAATCTCCAGTTTTGTGTACAGTTTATACTGTTATTCTCACCTGCATGAGAGTGCGCAGCGGCACCAGTTTTGTACATGTCTTGAGAATTCTGCTTTGACAAGAAAGTAGTCACCAAAAGAGTTATCTGAAGTGAGCTTTCTGTAGTTTCTACTCACTGTTTGTACCTCACTTAGCCACATGGTCTCAACGGATTGAGCTGTGCAGCTACCTTTGCTTCCTGAGCGTTCGCGAGCGGGCGATCTTTTGTATACGCGAGTATCGACTAGGTATACGTTTCAAAAGCGCGCGGAAGATTGAGCATGCGCTGAAGAACGTGCGCAACCATGTGATAACTGACCAATGGTTGCGTTCCGAACGTCATTCTTGGCGGGAATATATGAGAAAATTGGGCGGTAAGTCGGTGACGATCGGCAGCAATACGAGAAGGGATCGCAGAGTCTCTTACATTTGTTACTCTTCTGATATCTGTTCAGATAGTCCGTTGTGGCTAATCACCTCCTCATTTACCCAAAGCGTTCAAGATTTTAAGAGTTCAGGTGCTCATCTACAATTTGCAAGCAACATTTCAATTGTTAAAGTAGGATTTCCAGGATTCCAAACTCTCCTGAAGGATATCAACGTTTCAAAGCAGGTTTGAATCGTTTTTTGAATACTTCTAACCCGTACTAGTATATGCTCATAGCTATAGTGTGCTGTCTATCTCCTGCTAGATCTGCTAGTATTGTGTGTACACCCTGTCTGCCTCTATGTATTCCTTTCTCTGTTTTAACGTGCTCCCTTGTCGAAATTTGTGCTGTCTTATCACAGTATATGTGCCCTCTGCCTTAGTGAGCTCCCTGGCAGAACTTTCTTTTTTTGGCTATCCATTGACTTAGAACTTTGTCTTCAGCCACTGCAGTGTTCTTTTATAGCAATTCTTGTCGCTAAATTTAGTCTGGTTGTGGTGAGATGACATCATGGCAGACATTCTAAACAATATTAATGAGCATGATGTAAAGAGCAGTGATGTCTCACACTACTATTTTTAGAAGCATGACTATTTGCAGGAGCCTCTTTACTCAGGAAAATGTGCTACAGCATTTGCTATGTGTATACATGCTATGTTGTTGGAACATGGTACAGGCACACTGCAGGATACTGGATATACCCTCAGAGGAGTCTGATATTTGCTGGATACACTCTGTGTGGGAATCTAGTGCCTCTGCAGGGCGCTGGATATGCCCTCAGAGGAATCTGGTATTTGCTGGATACACTCTGTGTGGGAATCTGGTGCCTCTGCAGGGCGCTGGATATACCCTCAGAGGAGTCTGATATTTGCTGGATACACTCTGTGTGGGAATCTAGTGCCTCTGCAGGGCGCTGGATATGCCCTCAGAGGAATCTGGTATTTGCTGGATACACTCTGTGTGGGAATCTGGTGCCTCTGCAGGGCGCTGGATATACCCTCAGAGGAATCTGGTATTTGCTGGATACACTCTGTGTGGGAATCTGGTGCCTCTGCAGGGCGCTGGATATACCCTCAGAGGAATCTGGTATTTGCTGGATACACTCTGTGTGGGAATCTGGTGCCTCTGCAGGGCGCTGGATATACCCACAGAGGAATCTGGTATTTGCTGGATACATTCTGTGTGGGAATCTGGTGCCTCTACAAGTCGCTACATATACCCTCAGGGGAATCTGGTATTAACTGGATACTGTGTGGGAATCTGGTGTACTGCGTGCAATTTACTGTCCATTTCAGCACTCATTAAACTTTCCTCCCGTCTGATTTCTTGAGCACACAGAGAGATTAGGGCAACACCAGCACAGTGTGTACTCTACTATTATTTATTCAACAGAACTGTTCTGTTTCAGTCGAGATATTGTTAGCATTGGGTAACTCTACTATGATCCTATGCTACATATAATGTGCAGTCAATCCTGTCCACCCTTAATGTCTTACATTCCAGCAAGCATGCAGTGGGGAAACTTACAAAGTCAGGGAGGGAGGACGCGTAACAATTGCTGCAGCCATTGTAGCATATTTTGAAGGTGTTGGGTCTTGAACCTTGACAAAGAAAAAGTCACTAAGTACCTGAATGATGTGGTTACATGATATAAGGTCTAAACGAGATTGCTCTTTTCTGATTTTTACAGAGCTCTGATGGCGTGGACGATAGTATGTAAGTAGTTCCGTTGGTGTCTTCTTGACACAGCAAGAGGCTTGTAGTGTTTGACACACAGATGTGTGTGTGCGTGTGTGTGCGTGTGTGTGTGCGTGTGTGTGTGTGTGTGTGTGTGTGTGTGCGTGTGTGTGTGTGTGTATGCATATGTTGTGTGCATAGCAAACTAGTTTGTGGATGTACGTACGTATGTACAATGTAGAGGATTGGCAGGTCCTAACCGTACACACGCCGCACACACACACACACACGCGTCACACACACACACGCGCCACACACACACACACACATACACACGCATATGCAGATGCATTACACACACTACATACGTACGTATATACACACACATTCTCAAACATGTATACAAATGTTCCACCTCTGTGGCACTAACGTTTCGCATCACTCAGCTCTACTGTGGTCCCTGCAGGCACTTTGCCTCCAAGGGATGCCCGAACAGAGGCTTCAGGGTATCAGGGTATCATATTTAGACTGGGGAGCCTTTAGCCATGGGCTATTCCTACAGGCACCCAGTAAACAGAGAAAAGAAAAGAGTACAAAACAGAAAGAGAGACAAGAAATGGAAACAAAAAAAGCGAATCAAGCAATTGATGGGTCATTTGTGCAGTAAAGAATAAATTGTGATTATGTGAGCATGCAAAATATTACAGAAATCACAACAAAGGGAGCAGGGTTTGATCATGCACAAGCCAAAAATAATAGTCAATGTAGTAGCAGGTCTTCACAATTAGCTGAGAAGGCACGGAAGTCCCTGATCTGTCGGATGGAGGCTGGGAGTGATCTCCACATGGAGGCACCTGCGAAGCTAAACGCCCTTTGACCAAAAGATGATTTGGTTGCTGGAAGTTTCAGTTGAGAAGAAGAGGAAGATCGTGTGTGGTAGGAGGAGCTGGGACTGGGGAAAAGCTGAGAAAGATAAGATGGACACAGGGAAGAGAGGATACAGTTCACAGAAGCCCAACCAAGCAAATGAAGAATGCAATGAAGAAGAAGAAGACATCAAGACGGCACAGAGTGGGTTGATTAGATCAGATTATCAATGATCACAGACTGGATTGTTCTTGTCATCAGTTGCATGTTCCACACTGTACTCTATTAATCACCCCCTCCCCTTCCTCCTTCTCATGCAGTTATACAATTCCAGGTCACCATTTGTGCCTCTCAGTTATAAAGACAAATGGGCTGAACTTGGGCCTATATATATATGTCTGAGGAAAGTGACGACCCTGGTGATCCAGAGGTAGTCATTGTCAAGAAATTGACTTGGAGATCGGCTGGTAAGCAACTGATCCTACATAGCACAATAATTACACTTGTCTGTGTTGATATTCTAATGATGCCACTATACTCTATTCCAAATGTGTTACTCTTCTCTTTTTAGAGCTGAATGAGCTCATTAGGGTGTTGGACGCTGAGAAGGAGCACAAGGAATCATCTTCTTCAAGGACAGGCTTTGAGCCGCAGAAATTGAACAGGATTCCTGGTCCTCCTTCCAGCCTACCACCTCCGGCCGATGCACCAGCTTGGACCTTAAAGGAACATGCCACTCCATCAGGGTTAGAATACACAGTTGCACACATTCATCATGATGTTGTGTGTAAAATGGTATAAGTATGCTAGTGCTTGTCATTTAGTGCAATCAGTTATATGTATACCATTCCTTGCCTTTCACTGCAGATCCAGTGCAAGGTAACAAGGGTAGGCTATAGTTACTTAAACTGTTACAGTGGACAAATGTTTCATTTATACATCCATTTTTACGTTATTATTACTTTTGTATATCACATTATATATAATGCATATTCATGGTAATGACTAAACCAATAGTGTTCATTTCCAGTTGAAAATGGATTCTGGGATTTGGAATGCACCCTATTTAACCCTGGAGCATAAGCGAAAACATTGTCACTGGGCACAATGAATATGATTATAATGAGGCTTCAACAGCTTAACCACAAAATGATATTCATAGTAGTATCCAATACGTATCAGCAATGTATATTTTTAGTGCCAATACAAAGTTTGTATAGGCAAGTATGCAAACTGTGTATTCGCAATGTATACGTCGTAGTATCCATCTGAGTATACAGTGTGTATACTAGGCCTTTTCCTGTAGTGGTAGTGGCTTCCACAAAGGTCACGTGGTCACCACATCACCAGAGAGCTGCCGGCCTTTTTCCAGCGAGGTTTCAGACTGGTTAAATTTAAACTGTAGTGTCTGTCAGCACACTGTCATCTCTCAGCAGTGTGGTACTTAACGACCAATCGAGCAGCATATAGCTAAACTCACTTGCAGCCGATTTGACGACGATGCCGACTACTGCTGCAAATGGCACGGAGGCCCCGTCATTGACTACGGATTCAGAATTCGACGAATACGCACAACCACCAACCGAACGGAATGAAATATAGCCATTGATTGCGCCTTAAGTGGAAAGAGATCAGGAGAGTGCTTCTGAGATCGTCTGACGAGATGATGACATCGGCGCTAAAAACGTTAGCATCTCACGTCTGGAGAGCTCGCGTGTTGTTCTACTAGCTATAGCATCACATATTGCAGCATTTCAACGACTTTTAACTTGCAGCTGGGCGCAGATGCTTCTTCGTAACGCGAGCAGAGACACCGTTGTACATGTTGCACAATAGTCACTGGTGGTTTCAATCAAGATGTTCTGCACCTGCCACACCCACTACTACGTAATGAACAATTAACTTTCTAATAATATCTCCTGCACTAACTCACGCGTGGAAAAACTTATATCACTGCTGAAATCAGCATGCACAGTTGTGCAAACTGATGTAAATCCACATTTGGCCTGGATCGTGAGCTCTAATAATGCATATCTAAGTAGGTGGAGTTTTACGTTTAAGAATACTAATACTTCAATAAATTATAATACCTACATTAAATTTATATAGGAATGGGGCCGTGAGATGGAAGTGAAGCCTAAGCTGACTATGTTAAAGAGAATCACCAATCTGGGTGAATGGTCGGGCTGCTGCTGAGGTGTGAAAAATGGAAGACCCACAGACAACCATTGATAGCAATGGTGCAAGAACACTATGAAGTTGACCAGGACGACTTGGCTGCTGTCATATTTTCTTGCTTACAGAAACTATAAAGTGTTGTCCTTTATCTCTTACATGTGGCATGCGAGGTTTAATTGAGTAATTAGTTCAATACCTTTAGGATTTATGGCTGACCTTCATATTTGTTTCTTTTATGCTGATGTATGGTCTCATGTGTTGGTGCTACACTGGGCCAACCTGGTCCTAGTGCCTTCGGGCATGGTGCACATTAATCATTGAATTGAATTGAATTGAATATAGTTTAGAAGAAGTTAAGCCTTAGACACGAGGAATCCTATGTGTGTCACTTGCATGCATATCAGCACCTAAGTATATGTATAAATATAATCAGGGGGTGATTGCATAATCTGACGTCATATATTGCTCCTATAAAAACTGCCGAGCCGTCGCAGACTCACTTCAGCAGCCGTTCGATCGACTGACAGAACATGGCCAAGGCAAGGAGTAATGCGCTGTTCAGAGTTGCCGAGTTCGTTAGCCTCGCATTCTCCACCTTCGTGTACCTCGCTACCATTGTCATCAACATCCTAGCAGCGGAAACAACGTTGGGGTTCGAAAGTTTGACTGGAAACGTCTCCGACCAGTACTTCCTGGACATCACCCCGGGAGGTTGGGCCTTCTCCATCTGGGGGGTCATCTACATTTGGCAGGCACTTTGGCACATCTATGGCTGGAGTTTCGTGTTCCGTCCGAAAGCGACTCGAAGCATCTCCTTGGTCACCTACTGGCTGTTCGGGGTCGCCAACTTCGGCAACATCACTTGGATCTACCTCTGGGGAAACTACCAGATCGTGGCGGCCCTCCCCTTCATCATCGCCATTCCCATTCTCCTGATTTTGTCCCTGTCCTTTACAGCGTGGCGCACCTACAAGTCGACCTCTGCTCTCCAGAAGAACCACTGGACCAAGGCTGACCTTTGGGCCACACGCATCCTAGTGCACAATGGCATCGCCTTCTATGCCACGTGGGTCTCCATTGCCTGGCTCCTCAATGTGGCAATAGTCGCACACTACTTCGGCTCACTTTCCCTCACAGATGCTGGGACCCTCTCCCTCAGTCTCCTGCTGTTGGAAATCTTGGTTTGGTTCATCCTGGACATAGTCCTACTGGACCGGTTCACACGTTACATCCAGAGTGTCTACATTGTGCTCTTTGTGGCCACAACAGCCATCGTCACTGAGCACTGGAACAGAGCAGATGAGGAGCCGAGAAACCATCAGTTTGCGCTGGCTCTGGTACTGTTGGCGGCGGTTCTGCAAATTGCAAAGATTGTGCTCACCATTGTATTTGCATTCGTCAGGAAGATCAAGTTTCCCAACGGCAAAAGTGCTACGACTGAAGACGGTGAAACCCCTCTTTCTCCAACCAAGGAGCAAGCCTGATTACATTATGATGAGACACAATGTTAACATTCGTATATAAAGCTATAGCCTTGATTTATTGTATAACGTATTTCATGTATGCTGCCTGGTCATTGGTTATAATGTAGAAATCCAGTTTGGCAACTTTACCAAACACTTAGTTTACCCTGATGTATTCATGCTCTCTTCTACTTGGCCATAATGCATGCATCCAGGGGCAATATCCATAGCATATGTAGAACACTTGTAATGCGAATTTTTTCGGAACATGAAGTGTCCTGATTATATATAAAATTATAGGTGTCTCCACATTATGGGAATTATAGTATTATGCATATGCATTTATATGGAAGTCTCATGCAGTTTGCCTCTTTGGGAAGAAGAAGGTTGAGCGTCTGCAAAATGGCTAGTAAAAATTTGCCTATGATATATGCTATAACTATGATACACTAAGCAACATGCTTATATTTCACGATGCACAGCGAAAGAAAAGCATGTCGTCCAGCTTATAATTAGTGTACTATATATAATATGCAGTTTAAGGAAGTTGAACGTAGTTAATGAAGTACCCTCCCAGATGCTTTGTGATTGGTCACGTGTCCATTGTACAGTATTATGTCAAGGGTGCAAATGGTAGTAGTAGTAGTGGGGTAGCGGTCGCTGCAATGCAGATACTCTCGTCTGCTACGATTGCTATACTGTATTCAAAGCAATTTGTCCATGTCATTGAACTTTGCAGCAAGAACTAATCATTCTGTTTCATGTACAAAGAATGAACATTCACATGTTAGTCATGATCATGTATACAATATGCACTTGTGGATACATCATATGATACATGGGTTTTACATAATTATAATATAGTGGTGACGTAAATCTGACATTTTCAAAAAAATCCTGAACAATTATGATATCAAGTATTTCAGCTATTTACGAGTGCGGAACCATGCTTTATTACTATATTCAATCTATTATATCTATTTAATCTACTATATTGTGTCTCTTGAATGATATGGTAGCTAGGCCTGTGCCTTGGTAGAAGAGAGTGGAGATTCGCTATCTTCAGTAGTACCACTTTTGCCACTGGGAAACTTGATCTTCCTGACGAATGCAAATACAATGGTGAGCACAATCTTTGCAATTTGCAGAAGCGCCACCAGCAGTACCAGAGCCAGTGCAAACTGGTGGTTTCTCGGCTCCTCATCTGTTCTGTTCCAGTGCTCAGTGACGATGGCTGTTGTGGCCACAAAGAGCACAATGTAGACACTCTGGATGTAACGAGTGAACCGGTCCAGTAGGACTATGTCCAGGATGAACCAAACCAAGATTTCCAACAGCAGGAGACTGAGGGAGAGGGTCCCAGCATCTGTGAGGGAAAGTGAGCCGAAGTAGTGAGCAACAACTGCCACATTAATAAGCCAGGCAATGGAGACCCACGTGGCATAGAAGGCGATGCCATTGTGCACTAGGATGCGTGTGGCCCAAAGGTCAGCTTTCGTCCAGTGGTTCTTCTGGAGAGCAGAGGTCGACTTGTAGGTGCGCCACGCTGTAAAGGACAGGGACAAAATCAGGAGAATGGGAATGGCGATGATGAAGGGGAGGGCCGCCACGATCTGGTAGTTTCCCCAGAGGTAGACCCAAGTGATGTTGCCGAAGTTGGCGACCCCGAACAGCCAGTAGGTGACCAACGAGATGCTTCGGGTCGCTTTCGGACGGCACACGAAACTCCAGCCATAGATGTGCCAAAGTGCCTGCCACGTGTAGATGAACCCCCAGATGGAGAAGGCCCAACCTCCTGGGGTGAAGTCCAGGAAGTACTGGTCGGAGACGTTTCCAATCGAAGCTTGAAATCCCACCGAGCTTTGTCCTGCCAGGGCGTTGATGACAATGGTAGCGAGGTACACGAAGGTGGAGAATGCGAGGCTAACGAATTCTGCCACTCTGAAGAGCACACTGTTCCTTGCTTTAGCCATGCTTGTCCGTTGATTGCTCACT
Source organism: Aplysina aerophoba (assembly GCA_949841015.1). Lineage (NCBI taxonomy): Eukaryota > Metazoa > Porifera > Demospongiae > Verongiida > Aplysinidae > Aplysina > Aplysina aerophoba. The sequence continues at coordinate 5,107,561 of OX465034.1, read as the reverse complement.
GTATTTCACAGCCCTTATATACGCTGCTGGCGTTGCGCACCGTGGGTCTTCTCTAGCTACCCAGACTAGACTAGCTGGCGTCACACACGGTGTCACGCGGACACATTGCGTCTCATTATGCAACCAGCGTGCGTTTATCGCTAGTCTCGTATCCAGCTGATCCGCCCGCGGCGGCTAGCTTGTCTGAGATGGCCGCCGTCGGGGGATGGTCTAGGACGGCTATAATCAATCAATCAATATTTGAGTGCATCCATGCCACACGGCACTAGGGCACAAGCTGGCCCAAAGCAGCACTATAACACAAACAAACCATATATTCACACAAAAAAACTGTTGGTTTAGATAATGTGTCCTTCACATATATAGTATACAATTCAGTTTACAATTCAGTCAAGGGCTTGCAGAGCATAGGGAGTTCAGTCTGGCACTACGTGCCAAAACGCGCCTTCCACATAGTGTGGATAACCGATGCTGTCTTGTGGTTGTGGCAAGCCAGGCACAGGATTCTTGCCGTGGTATCTTCATCAGAAATGGAGGAATGATCATGACATTGTTTCAATAGTGCCTCACAATGTCCAATCCAGACTGGGCACCTGATCATCCAATGGACCACATCCTCCACCTCTCCACTGTCACACTCTTTACATACCCTTTCCTCTCTTTTCAATCCATGCCATCTGCCTGTCTCCATTTGAAACGGTGCAGTTCCTCCCCTCAGCTTTATCAAGATCCTCCTCTCCCTTTTCATCTTCACATTTGCACAACTAGATTCCTCTTCATACTCCGCAATCTTCTTCAGCATCGACAGCTTTGGTTTGTTCTCGAATTCCTGACTCCATTCTTTTCTTACTCTCCTCCACGCCACACTCTCCAACATCCTCTTCAACTCATTCTCTGACATATCTTTAACCTGCTCCACTCCCACATTCTGCCAACCAAAGTCGTTACAGCAGGCATTCATCTTCTTTATCCATGTACCTTTGTTGAGCCTTATAGCCTCGACAGACACTCTTTTCAGCAACCTTCCATCATAAGCTGCACTAGTCAGAATCGTGAGCCAAAAAACCATACATTTCATCCTCGCCAGCCATACCACTGGGAGGTCCCCTAGCTCCAGCAGCAGTGATGTTCGGGGGTGGAGAGTCCCGACTCCAAAGAACAACCGGGCTGCTCTCAGTTGCCCTTGCTGTACTGATTGTAAGTTCCGACAACAACCCCAAACCTCAGCTCCATACAACATGGTGGAGTCCACTAGTGAAGTCATCAATTTCCTAAATGTCCCAATACCAATGTCTCCCAACTCTGCTGTACATCTCTGGAACCATGCCCCTAATGCCTTCTTCCCTGCCATTGCTTTATCCTCAATCATCTCCTTCATTTCCAAGAACTCATCCGCTATACATCCCAGGTATTTATAACTGCTCACCACAGGAACTTCTTCACCATCAATAACAAACTTCAAATTTGACCTCTTCATAGTCTTCCTCCTCACATGCATGATTCCACATTTGGCCACATTGATCTTCACTCCCCACTCAGCACACCACTGTACCATGCAATTCAGACTCCTTGTAAGACCTTCCTCATCCGGTGCCAGCATTGCCGTGTCATCTGCAAAAAGCAGACCCGGGATGATACCATTTCCACATTGGATACCACAATCATGTTTCTTCAAGGTATCTATTAGGGTATTGATGCATAATGAGAATATATATATAGTGCATCCCTAGTCGCCGGTGCGCTCCTTTTCCTTTTGCGCCTCGGGCGTATAAGTGGGACAGTCTAGCTAGCCAGACTAGCGCATCCTAATAGCGCCTAGTCTGGCTCGCTAGACCGTCCAGGCGTAAGCGTTCAGTGGGATGCGAAGCATTGGCAGGTGTGTATAGGTAAGTTTGGGTTACAGGACGTGAGTGGTGGTGTGATCAGAGAGTTATCAGAGGCAGACAGGGAAGGTATGTTGCCGAGTGTTGCTTGGAGGAATGTAAGGGATGAGTGGAGAAAGGAGATGCATGAGAAGCTGAAGTTGTCCATTAATGACGAAGCGGATAATGGAGTGTGAGGTCAAATCAAGTTGTGCATGTAAGTGGCATGGGTTGAAGAGGGAGGAGCGGGTTTGCAAGGAGTGTGACAGTGGGGAGGTTTAGGATGCGTGGCACTAGGTACTGCAGTGCTCTGCATGGAATTCCCTCCAACAACATCTTCTGGAAGCCATGAACAATGTAGGGGGACACTTCTCAACAAAAGACAGATACAGAACAGCCCTTATACTATCACATGCATGTAGGAACTATCACATTTTATCTATCATTAACTCTATGTGGTCAGCTAGGTTCTCGTAATCAATCTTCACTGTTCATACTTAGCTACCAACAACTTGTCACTTGCAATTGCAATATTGACCCTAATTTCTTTATGTACGACTCAGCTCTATCTTTTCTTGTAATATGTGTGCAGTCCTACATAATTATATAGAACCATGTGGTGTCCTAGTACCTACAGGTACAGTGCACTCAAATAAAGAATTTGAAATTTGATATACATTGCATAACACGTGATGTCAGTATACAAAGGAAGCGGTCTGGTTTATGACACTAAACTACAGACGTATGTAGGCTATCAAAGGTCACTACTGTACAGCATCACAGAGCCGGCCGGTCTTTTTCACCGAGTAATTTGATTGGTTAGATATAAACTGTATTGTCTGCCTACACACTGTTATTTCTCAGCACTGTTGTAAAAGATAAGGTAAGTCCGAAAACTCTTCCGAAATATCGTGTGCTGTACGACATTAAGTTGAGCAAACTTCTTGAAAAAGATTTAGTTATCTGATACCAGCTTTAAAAACAGGGTTGGAACCTTGCTGAAGTTTCGACCAGGTGCTCTGGTCTTCTTCAGGGCGAAACTTCTTGAAACTTGTACAATATGTACACCAACCTGTCCTCTCCAGACACGCAACTTCTCAAGCCTACTGCACGTTCGCTGACGAAGTGCGCTCCATTTCCCCAACTACAGCTGAACTAGGGGACATTTATGGTGGCAGGGCACTATAATTATAATAAATTATATAACAAGTGATTACATAATCTGACGTCATATGCTGCTCCTATAAAAAAACTGACGAGCCATCGCAGACTCACTTCAGCAGCCGTTCGATCGACTGGCAGAACATGGCCAAGGCAAGGAGCAATAAGCTGTTCAGAGTTGCCGAGTTCGTTAGCCTCGCATTCTCCACCTTCGTGTACCTCGCTACCATTGTCATCAACGCCCTGGCAGCTCAAACAACGTTTGGGTTCGAAACTTTGACTGGAAACGTCTCCGACCAGTTATCCCTGGACATCTCCCCGGGAGGTTGGGCCTTCTCCATCTGGGGGGTCATCTACACCTGGCAGGCACTTTGGCACATATATGGCTGGAGTTTCGTGTTTCGTCCGAAAGCGACCCGAAGCATCTCCTTGGTCACCTACTGGCTGTTCGGGGTCGCCAACTTCGGAAACATCACTTGGATCTACCTCTGGGGAAACTACCAGATCGTGGCGGCCCTCCCCTTCATCATTGCCATTCCCATTCTCCTGATTGTGTCCCTGTCCTTTACAGCGTGGCGCACCTACAAGTCGACCTCTGCTCTCCAGAAGAACCACTGGACCAAGGCTGACCTTTGGGCCACGCGCATCCTAGTGCACAATGGCATCGCCTTCTACGCCACGTGGGTCTCCATTGCCTGGCTCCTCAATGTGGCAATAGTCGCACACTACTTCGGCTCACTTTCCCTCATAGATGCTGGAACCCTTTCCCTCAGTCTCCTGCTGTTGGAAATCTTGGTTTGGTTCTTCCTGGACATTGTCCTACTGGACAGGTTCACACGTTACATCCAGAGTGTCTACATTGTGCTCTTTGTGGCCACAACAGCCATCGTCACTGAGCACTGGAACAGAGCAGATGAGGAGCCGAGAAACCATCAGTTTGCACTGGCTCTGGTACTGCTGGTGGCGGTTCTGCAAATTGCAAAGATTGTGCTCACCATTGTATTTGCATTCGTTAGGAAGATCAAGTTTCCCAACGGCAAAAGTGCTACGACTGAAGACGGTGAAACCCCTCTTTCTTCAACCAAGGAGCAAGCCTGATTGCATTATGATGAGACACAATGTTAACATTCGTATATAAAGCTATAGCCTTGATTATAGCATGATGTATTATTGTATTTCATGCATGCCCCAGTCATTGTATAATTATAATGTAGAAATCCTGTTTGACAACTTTACCAAACACTTGGTACCTTGATACATTATCTGATATATCATGATCTCTTCTACTTGGCCCTAATGCATGCATGCATCCTAGTGCAATACTATAGCATAAGTAGAACACCTGCATGTAATGAGGATATCCTTCGGAACGTGAAGTGTCCTGATTATATAGGTGTGTCTACGTTATGGGAATTATATTAATATGACCAGTACATGGAAGCTTCATTGCGTCTATGCATGCATGCAGGTTTTACCTCTTTGGCTTAGGTCAGGTTGAGCATCTGCAAAATAAAAAATTGCTGTGGGATATAAGCTACAGTATTATATAATTACTTGCTGCTAGATAGGCCTGCTTCTTGCGGAAGTCCAGATAGACAGTCATGATTACAATACTTATCATGCAATGTGTTGTTACAAAACCATGGAGATGTATAATTTTATTCACAAGTATTTTATAAAACATAGTACATGCATGCACTACCATCGTGGATATACGTATGATACATTATAATAATGGAGATTGTAGTAAATGCCCAAATCTCCTGCTGATTTCTAAGAAAATACACTTAACTAGACATTGATATGCATGCCCATGCCGGTGCATCACCACACTTCCAATATTCTTCAGAATTTCTGTGAAATTACAATGAGGTTAGGTTCTGACATAACTGGATCCTTCTTGTAACTACACTAGGTGGGAAATTGAGTGGACCAATCTCAGGGGTGAAATTGAGACATTTCAGCCCTATCCAAGGCCTTCTTAAGTGAAATTATTCTCTACAGCACAAGGCAGGGTGACTGTATTCACATGCAAAGACGAGAAAACAGGTAGATGATGTAATAAATCAGCTAGGGCCAAAACGTCTGAATTTGAACCTTGAATTGGTCCACTTACTTTTCCGGCTAGTGTAGTTACATGAAGGATCCTATTACTTCTCAACATTATGTAGAGATAAGCATGCACATGCATGTACAAGCACCTATAGTTGGACTGACTGCATATTATAAAGAGTTCTGGCCTTCATCAGGCAGGCATTATTTAAGAGCCTCCACCTTATGGGTTCTCCAGTGTTTAGTGTCGGCATGCATGTCAGAAGTATTCAGGACTTAGAAGCAGCTTCGGTATGTGAACAGACATCCCATATACTAGTTCCCACAACATCGATCGTTTCTACGATGGCGCTTCCACAATAGCGATTCTGGTGATTAATATGCATGCTTCCAGACAGATCTAGAGCTTCTTACAGTTATGAATCCAATTCCTATTCCCAGTTGATGGGGTGTATGTGTAGCTTCTGATTATCCTGAGTCTCACAGCAGAAATTAAAGTTGGGACACACAGACGGCCATTAGGTAATACACATGCATGTGTGCATTGCGCTGTAAGAAATATAGCAATGATTACTGATGAACTGATTGCATGTAGTTTAACAATAGCTAGGTATTATTGCCATCTTGCTTGAATGTAGATGGCCTCCTATATATCACATGGCGTCTTAGGTTCTTGGATGGAGCTAGTCTATGCATGGCAAGCAAGCCCATGCTGCAAACAGGTACTTGGCTATGTTATTCAATAGGTCATTGGCTCAGTGTGGTATGGACTAGCTAACTAAAACAGCTAGCCTGAATTGTCTCGGTTATTCACAGCAACAGCTAGCTAGCTATAGAAGATAGGCTTTTAGCAGTAGCTAGTAAAATACGTATATAGGTACTAATAGATATACAGAGATGCATTAGCTAACTAGGAAGGAATTTAATTGTCTGCATGTTTTCATCAACACTTAGTAACACAGCAGCCCAGTCACACATGTTACCTCGGTTGTGTAACAAGGCAGGCGTGGGGACGACTTGGTTGCGTAATCTGACGTAAGGTCCACCCTGCTGCGCATGTACGCACGCGTGATCAGCAGTATAGGGCTGGTACACCACATAAAAGTCGAAAAATTAATATCGCGGTAGTCAGCTTACGTACGTAGCCGCGTACCAGAGAACTATCCATTGATAGATCATGGCCAGACCAAGAAATGATGTTCTCTTCAGGGTTGCAGAATTCGTTAGCCTCGCGTTCTCCACCTTCGTGTACCTCGCTACCATTGTCATCAACGCCCTAGCAGCGCTAACAACGTTGGGGTTCGAAACTGTGACTGCAAACGTCTCCGACCAGTACTTCCTGGACATCACCCCGGGAGGGTTGGGCCTTCTCCATCTGGGGGCTTATCTACACCTGGCAGGCACTTTGGCACATCTATGGCTGGAGCTTCGTGTGCCGTCCGAAAGCGACCCGAAGCATCTCGTTGGTCACCTACTGGCTGTTCGGGGTCGCCAACGTCGGCAACATCACTTGGATCTACCTCTGGGGAAACTACCAGATCGTGGCGGCCCTCCCCTTCATCATCGCCATTCCCATTTGCCTCATTCTATCCCTGTCCTTTACAGCGTGGCGCACCTACAAGGCGACCTCTGCTCTCCAGAAGAACCACTGGTCCAAGGCTGACCTTTGGGCCACACGCATCCTAGTGCACAATGGCATCGCCTTCTATGCCACGTGGGTCTCCATTGCCTGGCTCCTCAATGTGGCAATGGTCGCTCACTACTTCGGCTCACTTTCCCTCACAGATGCTGGGACCCTTTCCCTCAGTCTCCTGCTGTTGGAAATCTTGGTTTGGTTCTTCCTGGACATTGTCCTACTGGACAGGTTCACACGTTACATCCAGAGTGTCTACATTGTGCTCTTTGTGGCCACAACAGCCATCGTCACTGAGCACTGGAACAGAGCAGATGAGGAGCCGAGAAACCACCAGTTTGCCCTGGCTCTGATACTGCTGGTGGCGGTTCTGCAAATTGCAAAGATTGTGCTTACCATTGTATTTGCTTTTGTCAGGAAGATCAAGTTTCCCAATGGCAAAAATGCTACGACTGAAGATAGCGAATCCCCACTTTCGTCTACCAAGGAGCAAGCCTGATCATGATTACATGATCATGAGACACAATGTTAACATTCATATATAAACCTATAGCCTTGATTATAGTATACTATATTTCATGTATGCCCTTACCTTGATACATTATCTGATGTATTCATGCTCTCTTCTACTTGGCCCTAATGCATGCATCCTCGGCCAATATCCATAGCATTAGTAGAACACCTGTAATGAGGATTTCCTTTGGAACGTGCAGTGAAGTGTCCTGATTATATGGGTGTGTCCACGTGCACATTATGGGAATTATATTATTATTATGCATTAATATGATCAGTACATGGAAGCTCCATGCATGCAGGTTTTAGCTCTTTGTGGAGAAGGCTTAGGTTAGGTTGAGCATCTGTGAAATAAGAAAATTGCTGTGGGATATAAGCTACAGTATTACTTGCTGCTACCTAGGCCTGCTTCTTGCGGAAGTCCAGATAGACAGTCATGATTACAATACTTATCATGCAATGTGTTGTAACAGTTACAAAACCATGGAGATGTATAATATATTCACAAGTATATAATATATATATATACATACATGCACTATCATCGTGGATATACGTATGATATATTATAATAATGGAAATTGTAGCAAATATCCAAATCTCCTGATTTCTAAGAAAAGACACTAAACTAGGACACTGATATGCGTGCCCATGACGGTGCATCACCACACTTCCAATATTCTTCAGAATTTCTGTGACATTACTGTGTGGCTACGTTCTGACATCATAGGATCCTCCTTGTAACTACATAGCCTTTGCCTCGTGTTGATTCATGGAGTTAATTGTCTGCCTGGTGCCGGTTCAGTAATTAGTGGTAGCTAGCCATCGGATACATTGGCGACGAAGGTGGGATCCAGACTCACTATGCAGGATGGCTAGTACCGCGTGTATCGAGAAGATCTCCGAGTTTAATCCGGAGACAGAGTCAGTTTCCTCGTACGTAGAGAAAGTCGAGTTCTTCCCAGCGAACGATGTTCCTGCAGCAAAGCACGTGCAGCACGGGTGAAAAGACGTACGACCTCCTACGGAATCTCCTGGCGCCAGCTCAAGAATAAGTCCTTCAAGGAGCTAGTGACGGCCCTGAAAAGCCATTTCAAGCCGAAACCGCTCATCATTGTCGAACGTTTCAAGCTCTATCAGTGAGGCCAGGCACCAGGAGAGACAGTGGGTGTGTACGTAGCGGAACTCCGTCGGAATTCCAGGGTAGTGGTCTACCTCGATGACATACTCATCACCGGGCCTCCCGAGCAAGAGCATCTGGACACCCTGGAGGCAGTATTGCAAAAGTTGCAGCTAGGAGGCTGGATTAAAGCTGCAGAAGGACAAATGTGTTTTTCTGGGCTCTTCTGTCACCTATCAGGATTACCAGATTGATGCGGAAGGCCTTCACTCAATTGCGGAAAGGGTGGAAGTGCTGCATGAATTCCCTAGCCTGCAGAACGTAGCAGCATTAAAATCATACTTGGTCCTCTTATCCTATTACTCCCATTTTCTGCCCAACCTGTCAACCACACTCACTCCCCTGTACCTGCTACTGAAAGATGGTGTACATTGGCAATGGACATCAGATCAAGCTGCAGCATTTGAGGTGTCCAAGAAACTATTACAGAAATCCAGCTTGTTGGTTCATTTTGATCCCACCCTAAAAATCATCTTGGCCTGTGACGCCTCAGCATATGACATTGGAGTCGTCTTTTTCCACCAAATGCGTGATGGCTCAGAGAAGCCAGTTGGTTTTGCCTCTCGCACCCTCACTAAGGCAGAGCAGAATTACTTGCAAATAGACAAGGAAGCACTGGCATGTGTGTTCGGGGTGCAAAAGTTTCAGTCCTATTTATATGGCCATCACTTCACCTTACAGACCGATCACAAACCCATGTTGACCCTGTTCAATGAAAACAAGGCAATTCCACCACAAGCATGCATCAGGCCGGATCCAACACTGGGCCCTGACACTGGCATCATTTGAGTATTCTATCGTTTGTCGAAGCACCAGCCAACATGCTAATGCAGATGCTTTGAGTCGTTTGCCATTGCCAGACACTCCGGTGGAAACACTACTCTCTGGGGAACTGGTACTGATGGTGTAAAGACTGCAGACTGCACCTATCTCAGCCACACAGATTGCCCAATGGACTCGCCGGGACCCATGTCTGTCACGAGTGCTGCAGCACATATGCACTGGTTGGCCGGAAAGGCCAGACAATGATCTGTGACCCTTTGGGGTTACGCGATTGGAGCTCTCCGTACACAATGGTTGTGTGCTGCTGGGTGACCAATTGGTGGTTCCCCCACCAGGCCAAGAATTGATTTTTGTAGACCTGCATGGTGGACACTCAGTGGTCAAGAATATTGGCTCCGCATGAAGCCTGGTATGGTGGCCAGGCATGGACCTCGAAATTGAACAGATGGTCAGACTGTGTCATGAGTGCCAGCAGGAACATCCCTCTCCACCAACTGCCCCGGCCCATTACACTCTTGGTCCTGGCCCACCCGACCTTGGATGCGGTTACACGTTGACTTTGCTGGCCCCTTAGAGGGAAGGATGTTTCTAGTGGTCATGGATGCCTACTCCAAGTGGTTGGAGGTAGTGCCAATGAAGATAGCCACAGCCTTTAACACAATCCAGCATCTACGGCAGTTGTTCGCACAATTCGACATTTCTAAGTTCGTAGTTTCAGACAATGGTCCACAGTTCATGGCTGAAGTATTTTGCAAGTTTTGTGAGGTGAATGGCATTCACTACATTCGGGTTGCATTCTACCATCCATCCTCAAATGGACTGGCCGAGAGAGGAGTGCAGATTTTCAAGCATGGATTTCGCAAAACCACAAGCGGCATGGTGCATGATCGACTTGCCCAATTTTTTTCCAGTACAGACTTACACCACATTCAACGACAGGAGTTTCACCAGCAGGGTTGCTCTTAGGCTGTAGACTTCGTTCAAGGCTGGATTGTCGTCAACCGAGTATCCATCAACTTAGCCGGAAGGAAGACCATGATCGGCATTGTAGAGCTCGCAGTTGTGCCTTGGAAGAGGAAGTATTCCTCCGAAATTTTGGACAGGGAGAGAGGTGGTTGCCTGGGCACATTAGGGCACAGAAGGGTACACTGTCTTTTGAAATTTAGCTGCAAGATGGTCGTACCTGCAATCAACACATGGACCATATCAAGAAACGTGGTGCCAGGAGTGATTAATCAGCAGAACTGGCTGATGATGAGAACATCCTTAGGCCCCTAAAGGATGTTACCAAGGATGTTACCACGACTTCTTTGGATGCTTTCGACACACCCGTTACCGTCAGGGAATCAGATGCGTAGATGGTTGCTCCCTGACTCAGGAGTTGACATCGGAATTGCCCCACAGGGTTGAAGAACCAGAGCGACATTACCCATCTAGACCGCTTGACATATTAAGTCTTCTCTATGGGGAGAGGAGTGTAGTGAACTGTGCTAGACTGTATAATGTATATATGCATGATTACTTAGGGACAGTTTGCCTTACCTGTTGTACGCATGTGCAGTGCAGTGCTTTGCCTCGTGTTGATTCATGGAGCTAATGGTTCAGTGATTAGTGGTAGCTAGCCGTCGGATACTACAATAATCTACAGTACAAGGACAGGGTGACTGTATTCATGTGTAAAGGCGAGGAAACAGGTAGATGATGTGATAAGTCATGGCCAAAATGTCTCAATTTGTCCCTTGAGATTGGTCCACTTAATTTCTTGGCTAGTGCAGTTAGCTACATAAAGGATGCTAGTACTTATTATAATTATATAACAATAAGCATGCACATACATGTATATACAAGCACCTATGGACTGCATATAATCTGTTGTGGCCTTTATCAGGCAGGCAGCCTTTAATTAAGAACCTCCATCTTCTGGGATTTCCAGTTTAGTGTCAGTATGCATGTCAGAAGTATTTAATATTATTGTGAATATATGAATTGTGACATCTGTGATTGAATGGGAAAAGTGCTGTCTAGGGGTATATGTACAGTCTCCAAAACACTCATAATCAATTGCACCTCACAAACACCCATGCATCCTTGCAAGGCTTGACATTGCAGTGTGTAGGTGTATTTATAAGTCTAAGCCTGTGTAAGAAATATGATTTTAGTGCTAAGACAATAGTTTGATGAATGGATGACAGTGAGATATTGATTTGCATAATTATGCATTATATAATGTGTGTGCAGACTCTGGTGCAGCTTGAGTATGTGGACACACATCATATACATACTAGCAGAAAGTTCCTACGACAGTGTCTCTATGAAAGTGCTTCCACAATAGTGATTCTGGTGATTAATATGCTGTGACAGTGCATGTTTCCAGACAGAGCTTCTTACAATTATGAATCCAATGACTATCACCAGTTGATGGAGTGTATGCACTGTAAGAAACAGAGCAATGATTAGTGATGAACTGATTGCACGTATAGCTTAACAGTAGCAAGCAATTGGCAACTATCTTGAATGTAGATGCCTCCCATTACCTGGCATCTTAGGTGCTTGGATAGAGCCGGCCTATGGCAAGGCAAGCCCTCACTTCAAACAGGTAGCTAGCTATGTTAATCAAAAGTCCATTGGCTCAGTGTGGTATGGACTAGCTAACTAATTAAATAGCTAGCTAGCCTGATTTGTCTCGGTTATTCATAGCAACAGCTAGCTAGCTATGTAAGATAGTCTTAGCATTATATTAGTAGTAAAATAATATAAAGGTACTAATAGATATATAGAGATGCATTTAGCTAACTAGGAAGGAATTTAATTGTCTGCATAAACACTTAGTAACACAGCAGCCCAGTCACACACATGTTACCTCGGTTGTGCAACAAGACAGGCGATGGGGGCGACTTGGTTGTATAATCTAGTGTAAGGTCCCTCTTTGCGCATCTACGTAGCCTGACCACCAGTAGGCTGGTACACCACATAGGTCTGAATAATTGATATCGCGGTAGTCAGCTTAGGTACGAGCTGAGTACTAGAGGGCTATCCATTGATAGATCATGGCCAGACCAAGAAATGGTGTTCTCTTCAGAGTTGCCGAGTTCGTTAGCCTCGCGTTCTCCACCTTCGTGTACCTCGCTACCATTGTCATAAACGCCCTGGCAGCGCAAACAAGGTTGGGGTTCAAAACTTTGACTGGAAACGTCTCCGACCAGTACTTCCTGGACATCACCCCGGGAGGTTGGGCCTTCTCCATCTGGGGGCTTATCTACACCTGGCAGGCACTTTGGCACATCTATGGCTGGAGTTACGTGTTTCGTCCGAAAGCGACCCGAAGCATCTCCTTGGTCACCTACTGGCTGTTCGGGGTCGCCAACTTCGGCAACATCACTTGGATCTACCTCTGGGGAAACTACCAGATCGTGGCAGCCCTCCCCTTCATCATTGCCATTCCTCTTCTCCTGATTCTGTCCCTGTCCTTCACAGCGTGGCGCACCTACAAGGCGACCTCTGCTCTCCAGAAGAAGCACAGGACCAAGACAGACCTTTGGGCCACACGCATTCTAGTGCACAATGGCATCGCCTTCTATGCCACGTGGGTCTCCATTGCCTGGCTCCTCAATGTGGCAATGGTCGCTCACTACTTCGGCCCACTTTCCCTCACAGATGCTGGGACCCTTTCCCTCAGTCTCCTGTTGTTGGAAATCTTGGTTTGGTTCTTCCTGGACATAGTCCTACTGGACCGGTTCACTCGTTACATCCAGAGTGTCTACATTGTGCTCTTTGTGGCCACAACAGCCATCGTCACTGAGCACTGGAACAGAGCAGATGAGGAGCCGAGAAACCATCAGTTTGCGCTAGCTCTGGTACTGCTGGTAGTGGTTCTGCAAATTGCAAAGATTGTGCTCACCATTGTATTTGCATTTGTCAGGAAGATCAAGTTTCCCAACGGCGAAAATGGTATTACCGAAGACGGTAAATCTCCTCTTTCTCCAACCAAGGAGCAAGCCTGATTGCATAATCATGAGACACAATGTTAACATTCGTATATAAACCTATAGCCTTGATTATAGTAGAATATACTTCATGCATGCCCCGGTCATTGCATATAAGGTAGAAATCCAGTTCAGCAACTTTACCAAACACTTGGTGTACCTTTATACATTATCTGATGTATTCATGCTCTCTTCTACTTGGCCGTAATGCATGCATCCTGGGGCAATATCTATAGCATATGTAGAACATCTGTAAGGAGGATATGTTTCGGAACGTGAAGTGTCCTAATCATAAATATAAATGTGTTCACATTATGGGAATTATTGGAGTATTATGCCTATGCAATCACGTTTTGCCTCTTTGGGGAGTCTTTGGAAAGAAGTCTTAGGTTCATGAGCATCTGCAAAATTGCTAGCAAAGAAAAAATTATATGTTATAATTATAGTACACTGGCGACATGTGTCACATTTCATGATGCACAGTGAAAGAAAAGCATGTCGCCCAGCTTAGTGTAATATAATATGCAGTTTAAGGAAGTTGAACGTAGTTAATAAAGCACCTCCCAGATGCTTTGATTGGTCACGTGCCCATCGACAGTATTAGGTCAAGAATGCAAATGGTAGTAGTAGTAGTGAGGTAGCGGTCGCTGCAATGCAGATACTCTGATAGGCCGACTCTCGTCTGCTGCGATTGCTATACTAAATAGTGAGCAACAACTGCTGCATTGAGGAGCCAGGCAATGGAGACCCACGTGGCATAGAAGGCGATGCCATTGTGCACTAGGATGCGTGTGGCCCAAAGGTCAGCCTTGGTCCAGTGGTTCTTCTGGAGAGCAGAGGTCGCCTTGTAGGTGCGCCACGCTGTAAAGGACAGGGACAAAATCAGGAAAAGGGGATCGGCGATGATGAAGGGGAGGGCCGCCAGGATCTGGTAGTTTCCCAAATGATGTTTGCCAGGTTGGCGACCGTGGCACCGTGTATCTTCACCGCACCGGCGTCAGTCTGGCTAGCTATAATTATATACCGCGTTTGCTCTGGTGTCACGCACAATGTTCACGCGAGCACGTAGAATGCTTTGTGTAACATTATGCAACCAACGTTTTCACATCCTAGTCTGGCTCGCTAGACCGCCAGCGTAAGCGCCCAAAGGCGTATATACGGGGGAGGGAAATATTCATGTTATGTACATCTCATACACATACATGCACTCATCCTCGCATTCCCACCCTCTAACACACTCTGGCAGAATTGATGTGTTATGGTGCAAGCAGCCATTTATTATTCCTGCTGATAGCATCAGTGTGGCTAATTAAACCGGCCAGGTGCTTGTTCTCATTACATCACCAATCTGCAGTTTTGCATTTGCATACAATCTCCAATGTTTCTTATACTTGTGAGGATTAGGGTCCCATGATGAGGTTGTGAGGTTTTCAAGGATGCTTTGCCCTCCCTACGTCCCCCTCTCCCTCCCTGCTGGATGGCGTGGCTGTTTTGTAGTGGCTTCCACATTATGCATATGTAGCTAGCTACGTAAGTAGGCTATTAAAGGTCACTACAGCATCACAGAGCGCCGGCCTTTCCACCGAGAATGATTGGTTAGATTTAAACTGTTGTGTCTGCCTACACACTGTCGTATCTCAGCAGTGTTGTACTTAACAGTATATAGCTAAGCTCATTTGTAGTCGATTTGAAGACGATACCGACTACTGCTGCGAATATCAATAGCTCGGATACCCCCCTCATTGACTACCGATTCAGAATTCGACGAATACGCACAACCACTAACCGAACGGAATGAAAGTTGGCCATTGATTGCGCCCGAAGTTGAAAGAGATCAGGAGAGTGCTTCTGAGATCGTCTGACGAGATGATGACATCGGCGCTAAGACCGTTAACGTCTCACGTCTTGAGAGCTCGCGTGTTTCTCTAGTCGCTTCTGTCTTCGCCTTCTGCTTGCGAGTCAAGGTTTACTGGGCGCTATGTTACGTTGACTTGGAAATTGGATGACGGCACGGTGTGTTTAGCATCAGTCTAGACTACCATTATTGCGCGCTTGCAAAGCTGTTCAGCGAGTTCTGTTACAAAACCCTAGGGCAAAAGGTGATCCGAACACAAAGAGTATTTGCGCAATACCGAAACAGGTCTGGCCACGCGAGACTAGTTCGTACGCGAATCCTCGTTAGACAGCCAGCTTGTTAGCGCTTTTCTTCTGGAAGTCGTTGGTAAGAAACTCCACTCGTCTTCTTTGAATGATTTATAGTTTTTGCAACGATACTCCCCCAGAACCCGAAAACTTTGATTTCTCCCAAGGTGCCGATGGAGCCAACAGTAGCATCCACCGAACCCTAGTCGGCATAGTTTATGGTTAGGACTAGGACAGTCTCTGATTGTCTTCAAACCCCTAGCCTTCGTTCTTGATTAATGAAAACATCCTTGGCAAATGCTTTCGCAGTTGTTCTTCTTTCATAAATCCAAGAATTTCACCTCTGACAATTAAATATGAATTCCCTCGACTGTCTCCCTATTAATCATTACTTCAGTCCCAGAAACCAACAAGATAGGACCCAAGTCCTATTCCATTATTCCATGCTAATGTATTCAAGCGGCTGCCTGCTTTGAACACTCTAAAGTTTTTCACAGTAAGCATCACGAATTCCCCACTCCACTGCAATGAAGAGGAGACAGGGACTTCGAGAGGAAGGGATACCCGTCAGTGCCAGTCTCACGATGGACTGACAGAACCGCTCCGAAATCCAACGATGAGCTTTTTAACTGCAACAACTTTTAATACACGCTATTGGAGCTGGAATTACTGCAGCTTCTGGCACCAGACTTGCCCTTCAATTGTTCATCGATAAGGGGTTTGAGTTGTGCTCTTTGGCATTGAACATGCACAGTCAGCGCCAGTAGTTTCTCCGTGCCAACCTCGCTGGTGTGGACAGAGGCTTACTGAACCGTCTGCGCACTCCCTGCCTGGCAGCAGACCGTTGGCTTCGATTACCATGCTAATGTGGCCGATGTTCAATTTGTAATAACAATGGCCTGGCGTAGGTAATGCATTCCAGATACTGGGTGCCAATGCAACGTGCTGCCGACGATTAGCTCTCTCAGGGGGCCGCAGAGCATGTGGATACCTGCTCTGCATGGCTCAGCTGGCGTCCGGGCATCGCCGTATAGGCACATTCGGCCCGAAACACTTGAATATCAGCCTGCCATAAATTATGTATCAACTTCAGGCCTTGATGTTCCGCGGTATAGCTCGTTCAGCCCATCAGGAGACATGGGGTGCGATGTAGATGCATGGCCTGGGTAGCACAGATTGCACACAGGCATCGCTGTGTGGATACACTAGGCCCGAGAGGGTGAACGAATCGCAAAATATATCATATCATATCATATCATATCATTTAAGTGCATCATGTACAAAGGCACACTAGGGCATCACTGCCCCATGCAGCACTGATATATACATATATATATAATGTCAAAATAGCAGAATAATAAAGAATCAACGACTTGAGGTGTGGGTTTAATAACATTCTCTTCAGTGCCCTTCCAACCGCTTCGTTCCTCTCTGCATGCTGTATCAATCATGTCCCTGCTGCCAGTGCTGATGGTCACTATGGTTGGCAGGTTCAAGTCATGACCCTTACTGCCAGCCCTGATGGTAACTATGGCTGGCAGGTTTGAGTCATGACCCTTGCTGCCAACCTGATGGTATCTATGGCTAGCAAGTTTGAGTCAAAACCCTTGCTGCCAACGCTGATGGAAACTATGGCTGGCAGGTTCGGGTCACGACCCTTGCTGCCAGCCCTGATGGTAACTATGGCTGGCCGGTTCGGGCCATGACCCTTGCTGCCAACCCTGATGGTGTCTATGGCTGGCAGGTCGAGTCAAGACCCTTGCTGTCAACCCTGATGGTAACTATGGCTGGCAGGCTCGGGTCATGACCCTTACCGCCAACCCAGATGGTGTCCACGGCTGGCAGGTTCGAGTCATGACCCTTGCTGCCAACGCTGATGGAAACTATGGCTGGCAGGTTCAGGTCACAACCCTTGCTGCCAACCCTGATGGTAACTATGGCTGGCCGGTTCGGGTCATGACCCTTACCGCCAACCCAGATGGTGTCTATGGCTGGCAGGTTCGAGTCATATAGCTGCGTATGTGATGCATTGCCAGCACCCAAACACCAAAGCATTGCGTGGTGCAGTCTGTTCACTCTCTCAGTTGGCAAGAGAGGACACGCAGATGCATGGCCTGCTCGGCACAGATTGCACACAGACATCGTCGTTTGGGTACATTAGCCCCGAAGGCTTGAGCTACTGCCTCGGCGTGCGTGGTGCATTGCAAGCTCCCAGGCTCCAAAGCATCGCATGGTGCAGCCTGTTCGGCCTCTCAGGAGGCAAGGGGACACATAGATGCATGACCTAGGTAGCACAGTTTGCACGCAGGCATCGCTGTGTGAATGCACTAGGCCCGAAAGGGCAAATAGCGTAATGTTACATTTAGCTGCGTATGTGATGCAATGCCAGCACCCAAACAGCAAAGCGTCGCGTGGTGCAGCCTGTTCACTCTCTCAGTTGGCAAGAGGACACACTGATGCATGGCCTGCTTGGCACAGATTGCACACAGGCATCGTCGTTTGGGTACATTAGCCCCGAAGGCTAGAGTTGATGCCTCGGCGTGTGTGGTGTATTGCCAGCTCCCAGACACCAAAGCATTGCTTGGTGCAGCCTGTTCGGTCTCTCAAGAGGCAAGGGGGCACTTATATGCGTGGCCTACCTGGCACAGATTGCACACAGGCATTTCCTTGTGCGTGCAATAGACCCGAAGGCATGAGTAGCTGCCTATATAGATTACATCATGTACACTACCTCAGCGTGTGTGAATCTGATGCACTGCCAGCTCCCAGGCACCAAAGCATCGCAAGGTGCAGCCTGTTCATCCTCCCAGGTGGCAAGGGTACACGTTGATGCGTGGCCCTCTTAGCACAACTGGCCCCCAGGCATCGCCGTGTGGATGCACTAGGCCCGAGGATGTGAATTCTTTTTTATGCTACATGTAGCTGCGTGTGTGATGCACTGCCAGCTCCCGGGCAGCAATGCATCGTGTGGTGCAGCCTATTCACCCTCTCTGGAGGCAAGGGGGAAGTTGAACAGGCTGCTCCTTGCGATGCTTTTGTGCATGGGAGCTGGCAGTGCATCACACACGCCGAGGTAGTGTACATATTGCAGCAACTCAAGCCTTCGGGTCTAATGCACGCACATGGCGACGGCTGTGTGCAATCTGTGCCAGGCAGGCCAGGCATGCATCCAAGTGCCCAGGTGGCAAGGGGACACATAGATGGATGTTCTGCTTGGCACAGATGACGCCCAGGCATCGCCGTGTGGATGCATTAGGCTCGAGACTGTGCACCGCTTGCTGTAGTTGCGTGCACTTTGCCTAGATGTATGTATGTGATGCATTTGCCAGCTCCCGAGGACCAAAGCATTGCTGTTCACCTTCTCGGGTGGCAAGAGGACAGATACATGCATGACCTGCTTGGCATAACCAGTGATGCTCTGTCTTCTCTCTTGAGGATGGAGTAGACATGGTGCCCTAACAAGGGCCCATGCGTGCACCTCCAATGATGCGCTGCAGTCAGCCTGCAGTGCAGGGGGAGACTGTCCATCGTGCCAGTGGCCACTTGTATCAACATCCTGGTGGATGTACATTGTAAGGTGAAACGACGGTCTGTTGTAACTTTTCTGACACCTCTAGCTTAATCCACAAGGACACGCCGACCAGGGGGCAGGAAACGTCGACAGTGGCTCATTCGCATTTACAACATTCCACCAGTCCACCACTTACAATACCCCATTCTGTGGACTAAGCCCACCATGCGGACCTTGCAGCAGTTGCCCTCTTTCAAAGGACGCCCCACCCGACTGGGCAGGGCGACGCTTCAACTCGCCACTGCAGGCAACTGCAGCAGCCACAGGAAACGGCCACTCAGGCAGACATGCTCTCGGGAAGCACCAACACAAATTCAGTGGTCTTGACAAAAAGACTATGGCCTTAGCCCTCGGCCCAGACTCCTCACTGACGTGACATGCGAGATGCCACAGGGAAGCTTTGGTACGGTAATGATCCTTCCGCAGTTTCACCTACGGAAACCTTGTTACGACTTTTACTTCCTCTAGATGATCAAATTTGATCTACTTCATCTGACCTGAGGCCCACATTGGTGGTGCCATGTCATCCGTCGCTTCAATCCACAAGGACACGCCGACCGGGTCTCATTCGCATTTACACCATTCCACCAGTCCACCACTTACAATGCCCCATTCTGTGGACTAAAACCCAACATGCGGACCTTGCAGCAGTTGCCCTCTTTCAAAGGACGCCCCACCTGACTTGGCAGGGCGACGCTTCAACTCGCCACTGCAGGCAACTGCAGCAGCCACAGGAAACGGTCACTCAGGCAGACATGCTCTCGGGAAGACCCCAACAACACCATTTGCGTTCAAAGACTCAAGCCGAGAGATCCACCGTTGGAAGTTGTCAATGGTTTGGTTCGGCCTCTTGGCCTTTCAAAGCACCACACCAATTCAGTGGTCTTGACAAAAAGACTATGGCCTTAGCCCTCGGCCCAGACTCCTCACTGACGTGACATGCGAGATGCCACGCCAGGAGCAGCTTGACCGAGCACCCCAAGGCCTGGCAGGTGACCGGATACCGACTCAAGCCGGCACGCCCTCTGTGTGGCAGCAGCAGCAGTAGCAGCAGCAGTCACACAGGGAAGCTTTGGTACAGTAATGATCCTTCCGCAGTTTCACCTACGGAAACCTTGTTACGACTTTTACTTCCTCTAGATGATCAAATTTGATCTACTTCTCGCAGCCAAGGCAGGTCTTGCGACTCACCTAAGTGCAATCCGAAGACCTCACTAAACCATCAAATCAGTAGTAGCGACGGACAGTGTGTACAAAGGGCAGGGACGTAATCAACGCAAGCTGATGACTTGCACTTACTTGGAATTCCTCGTTGAAGATAAATAATTGCAATTATCTATCAACAAAGTTGGACAATCGCTGACTTTGTCAGTGTAGCGCGCGTGCGGCCAGGAACATCTAAGGGCATCACAGACCTGTTATTGCCTCAAACTTCCATCGGTTTCAACCCGATAGTCCCTCTAAGAAGTTGGCCACCATTCGAAAACAGCGTAACTAGTTAGCAGGTTAAGGTCTCGTTCCTTAACGGAATTAACCAGACAAATCACTCCACCAACTAAGAACGGCCATGCACCACCACCCATAGAATCAAGAGAGAGCTAACAATCTGTCAATCCTCGCCATGTCCAGACCTGGTGAGTTTCCCCATGTTGAGTCAAATTAAGTCGCAGGCTCCACTCCTGGTGGTGCCCTTCCGTCAATTCCTTTAAGTTTCAGCCTTGCGACCATACTCCCCCCTGAACCCAAAAACTTTGATTTCTCCCAAGGTGCCGATAGAGCTAACAGTAGCATCCACCGATCCTTAGTCGGCATAGTTTATGGTTAGGACTAGGACGGTATCTGATCGTCTTCGAACCCCTAACTTTTGTTCTTGATTAATGAAAACATCCTTGGCAAATGCTTTCGCTGTTGTTCGTCTTTCATAAATCCAAGAATTTCACCTCTGACAATTAAATACGAATGCCCCCGACTGTCCCTATTAATCATTACTTCGGTCCGGGAAACCAACAAAATAGGACCCAAGTCCTATTCCATTATTCCATGCTAATGTACTCAAGCGGCTGCCTGCTTTGAACACTCTAATTTTTTCACAGTAAACATCACGAATTCCCCACTCCACTGCATTGAAGAGGAGACGGGGACTTCGAGAGGAAGGGAGGCCCATCAGTGCCAGTCTCACGATGGACCGACGGACCACCCCGAAATCCAACTACGAGCTTTTTAACTGCAACAACTTTAATATACGCTATTGGAGCTGGAATTACCGCGGCTGCTGGCACCAGACTTGCCCTCCAATTGTTCATCGATAAGGGGTTTGAGTTGTTCCCATTCCGATTGCCGGACTTTGTGAGCCCGGTATCAGTATTTTTGTCACTACCTCCCCGAGTCAGGATTGGGTAATTCGCACACCTGCTGCCTTCCTTGGATGTGGTAGCCGTTTCTCAGGCTTCCTCTCCAGAATCGAACCCTAATTCTCCGTCACCCGTTGCAACCATGGTAGGCCAATACCCTACCATCGACAGTTGATAGGGCAGAAACTTGAATGAACCATCGCCAGCCCAAGGCCATGCGATTCGAGCAGTTATCATGAATCACCAAGGGATCAGCCGAAGCTGCATTGGTTTTGTATCTAATAAATACATCCCTTCCAGAAGTCGGGACTTGCTGCATGTATTAGCTCTAGAATTACCACAGTTATCCAAGTAGAAGGTACCATCAAATAAACTATAACTGATTTAATGAGCCATTCGCAGTTTCACAATGAGGAGCGTTCATACTTAGACATGCATGGCTTAATCTTTGAGACAAGCATATGACTACTGGCAGGATCAACCAGGTAACTGCCTTTTCGCTGCGACCACGAGCGCAGGCTCGCTCCAGCCGTACACCTCATGGCACAGGATATGGAACATGCCTTTCACGTCCCAATGCGACTGCGCTTGTCACAGCACGGGGGCTGGACTTCGCACAGAGCATCACACTCCCGTTTCCAATCCCTTCACGCAAGCATCCTCCTCTGCTTGGTCGGCCAGTTAGTCTATGTCAAGGCGCGCACACAGCACACACACACACACACTGCAACTGCCTCGACCAGCAGTTCTCTGGGCAGTCTAGCTGACCCAGGTGGTTCTCGTACAGGTTGCATTCAACTCTTCTCCGAACGGTATCGGGAGATCACTAGTGCAACACCCCTTACGATCTTTCCGGCCATTCCGCGAACCAGTTGCAAGTATGTTGAAAGATATTTGGAAAATGAAAATTAATAGTCGTGAATGGTACATGAAGTGCCACCAGGCACGGGAGGTCAGCCGATCACAGCGCGCTGCAATGGGACAGGCACAGTCAGCGCCAGTAGTTTCTCCGTGCCACCCTCGCTGGTGTGGACAGAGGCTTGCTGAACCGCCTGCGCACTGCCTGACTCTGACAGCAGACCGTCGGGTTCGATTACCATGCTACTGTGGCCGGAGTCAGTTTACCGTGTCACGCACGATGATTGAAAAGCATTTATCACGCATTGCTCTCTCACGCAGTGCCAGTAGTGTCTCCGTGCCACCCTCGCTAGAGTGGACAGAGGCTTGCTGAACCACCTGCGCGCTGCCTGCCTGGCAGCAGAGCATCAGGCCGATTACTATGCTAATGTGGCCGGGAGTCACTTTACCGTGTTTCGCCCGATGATTGACACGCATTGCTCACTCACACAGTGCCAGTAGTTTCTCCGTACCACCCTCGCTAGAGTGGACAGAGGCTTACTGAACCACCTGCGCGCTGCCTGCCTGGCAGCAGACCATCTGGCCGATTACCATGCTAATGTGGCCGGGAATCACTTTACCGTGTTCCTGACACCCATTGCTCACTCACACAGTGCCAGTAGTTTCTCCGTACCACCCTCGCTGGCGTGGACAGAGGCTTACCGAACCACCTGTGCGCTGCCTGCCGGGCAGCAGACCATCGGACCGATTACCATGCTAATGTGGCCGGGAGTCACTTTACCGTGTTTCGCCCGATGATTGACACGCATTGCTCACTCACACAGTGCCAGTAGTTTCTCCGTACCACCCTCGCTAGAGTGGACAGAGGCTTACTGAACCACCTGCGCGCTGCCTGCCTGGCAGCAGACCATCTGGCCGATTACCATGCTAATGTGGCCGGGAGTCACTTTACCGTGTTCCTGACACGCATTGCTCACTCACACAGTGCCAGTAGTTTCTCCGTGCCACCCTCGCTGGCGTGGACAGAGGCTTACCGAACCACCTGTGCGCTGCCTGCCGGGCAGCAGACCATCGGACCGATTACCATGCTAATGTGGCCGGGAGTCACTTTACCGTGTTCCGCCCGATGATTGACACGCATTGCTCTCTCACACAGTGCCAGTAGTTTCTCCGTGCCACCCTCGCTGGAGTGGACAGAGGCTTGCTGAACCACCTGCGCGCTGCCTGCCTGGCAGCAGACCATCGGGCCGATTACCATGCTAATGTGGCCGGGAGTCACTTTACCGTGTTCCGCTCGATGATTGACACGCATTGCTCACTCACACAGTGCCAGTAGTTTCTCCGTGCCACCCTCGCTGGAGTGGACAGAGGCTTGCTGAACCACCTGCGCGCTGCCTGCCTGGCAGCAGACTATCGGGCCGATTACCATGCTAATGTGGCCGGGAGTCACTGTACCGTGTTCCGCTCGATGATTGACACGCATTGCTCTCTCACACAGTGCCAGTAGTTTCTCCGTGCCACCCTCGCTGGAGTGGACAGAGGCTTGCTGAACCACCTGCGCGCTGCCTGCCTGGCAGCAGACTATCGGGCCGATTACCATGCTAATGTGGCCGGGAGTCACTTTACCGTGTTTCGCCCGA
Source organism: Aplysina aerophoba (assembly GCA_949841015.1). Classification (NCBI taxonomy): domain Eukaryota; kingdom Metazoa; phylum Porifera; class Demospongiae; order Verongiida; family Aplysinidae; genus Aplysina; species Aplysina aerophoba. The sequence goes on along the minus strand of OX465034.1, from coordinate 5,083,832 downwards.
TGATTGACACGCATTGCTCACCCACACAGTGCCAGTAGTTTCCCCGTGCCACCCTCGCTGAAGTGGACAGAGGCTTGCTGAACCACCTGCGCGCTGCCTGACTGGCAGCAGGCCATCGGGCCGATTACCATGCTAATGTGGCCGGGAGTCACTTTACCGTGTTCCGCCCGATGATTGACACGCATTGCTCACTCACACAGTGCCAGTAGTTTCTCCGTGCCACCCTCGCTGGCGTGGACAGAGGCTTGCTGAACCACCTGCGCGCTGCCTGCCGGGCAGCAGACTATCGGGCCGATTACCATGCTAATGTGGCCAGGAGTCACTTTACCGTGTTTCGCCCGATGATTGACACGCATTGCTCTCTCACACAGTGCCAGTAGTTTCTCCGTGCCACCCTCGCTGGAGTGGACAGAGGCTTGCTGAACCACCTGCGCGCTGCCTGCCTGGCAGCAGACTATCGGGCCGATTACCATGCTAATGTGGCCGGGAGTCACTTTACCGTGTTTCGCCCGATGATTGACACGCATTGCTCACTCACACAGTGCCAGTAGTTTCCCCGTGCCACCCTCGCTGAAGTGGACAGAGGCTTGCTGAACCACCTGCGCGCTGCCTGCCTGGCAGCAGGCCATCGGGCCGATTACCATGCTAATGTGGCCGGGAGTCACTTTACCGTGTTCCGCCCGATGATTGACACGCATTGCTCACTCACACAGTGCCAGTAGTTTCTCCGTGCCACCCTCGCTGGAGTGGACAGAGGCTTGCTGAACCACCTGCGCGCTGCCTGCCTGGCAGCAGACCATCGGGCCGATTACCATGCTAATGTGGCCGGGAGTCACTTTACCGTGTTCCGCTCGATGATTGACACGCATTGCTCACTCACACAGTGCCAGTAGTTTCTCCGTGCCACCCTCGCTGGAGTGGACAGAGGCTTGCTGAACCACCTGCGCGCTGCCTGCCTGGCAGCAGACTATCGGGCCGATTACCATGCTAATGTGGCCGGGAGTCACTTTACCGTGTTTCGCCCGATGATTGACACGCATTACTCACTCACACAGTGCCAGTAGTTTCCCCGTGCCACCCTCGCTGAAGTGGACAGAGGCTTGCTGAACCACCTGCGCGCTGCCTGCCTGGCAGCAGGCCATCGGGCCGATTACCATGCTAATGTGGCCGGGAGTCACTTTACCGTGTTCCGCCCGATGATTGACACGCATTGCTCACTCACACAGTGCCAGTAGTTTCTCCGTGCCACCCTCGCTGGCGTGGACAGAGGCTTGCTGAACCACCTGCGCGCTGCCTGCCGGGCAGCAGGCCATCGGGCCGATTACCATGCTACTGTGGCCGGGAGTCACTTTACCGTGTTCCGCCCGATGATTGACACGCATTGCTCACTCACACAGTGCCAGTAGTTTCTCCGTGCCACCCTCGCTGGCGTGGACAGAGGCTTGCTGAACCACCTGCGCGCTGCCTGCCGGGCAGCAGACTATCGGGCCGATTACCATGCTAATGTGGCCAGGAGTCACTTTACCGTGTTTCGCCCGATGATTGACACGCATTGCTCTCTCACACAGTGCCAGTAGTTTCTCCGTGCCACCCTCGCTGGAGTGGACAGAGGCTTGCTGAACCACCTGCGCGCTGCCTGCCTGGCAGCAGACTATCGGGCCGATTACCATGCTAATGTGGCGGGAGTCACTTTACCGTGTTCCACCCGATGATTGACACGCATTGCTCACTCACACAGTGCCAGTAGTTTCTCCGTGCCACCCTCGCTGGAGTGGACAGAGGCTTGCTGAACCACCTGCGCGCTGCCTGCCTGGCAGCAGACTATCGGGCCGATTACCATGCTAATGTGGCCGGGAGTCAGTTTACCGTGTTCCGCCCGATGATTGAGAGGCAATTATCACCCATTGGCTCTCACACTGCTCCCCCCTATAGTAGCAATAACAGTCGTCGAGCGCCGACAGCCCCGCACATGGTGTGGGCCCAATGCTTATTTCTCCACTTCTGCTCCACGGAGAGCCACGGGGCCGGCCTCAATGGAAAGCACGCACACGAGCGACCAAGGCGCCGACGTACTTGAGAGGCTGGGACCCTCGTGGGCGGGGCTATTTTGCAATAGGGGGCTAAGGGGACCGGCTGGGAAACGCCATCTAGGCTAGGCACATCGGGACGACTACCTGGCAGAATCGTATGTCGTCACCAGTACTGCGCTGCCACCGATCTAGAAGCCAGCACCGCATAAGGCGTGCTAGATATTGCATCCATTCCTGCATCTCCTTTGTAGGCAATGTATCAACAATGGCCTGGCGTAGGTAATGCATTCCAGGTCCTCAGACCTGGATGCCGATGCAACGTGCTGCCGACGATCTACTCTCTCAGGGGGACGTAGAGCATGTGGATACATGCTCTGCGTGGCTCAGCTGGCGTCCGGGCATCGCCGTATAGGCACATTCGGCCGGAACACTTGAATAACAGCATGCCGTATGTACCACAACTTCAGGCCTTGATGCACCGCGGTGTAGCTCGTTCTCCCCATCGGTGACATGGGGGGCGATGCATCGCAGAGGTTGCCCTGCTTAGCCTCTCAAGAGGCACGGGTGGACGTAGATGCATGCCCTGGGTAGCACAGACTGCACACAGGCATCGCTGTGTGGATGCACTAGGCCCGAGAGGGCGAATCGCTTAATATATTATCGATTTAGATTAAGATATTATTAGATATTAAGATAAAGCGCCAGGACCTGATAGTATATGCCCTAGTGTAATAAAAGACGATAGGATGTGCCAATACTTGCATAGACTATTTCAGATCTGCTTCGAAAATGGCGTAGTCCCACAAGCATGGCTAGTCAGCACGATACAACCGATTTGCTAAAATTATTAACATCAGGCTAGGTGATTACTTAGAAAGGAAAAAATTATTACATGACGAGCAAAATGGGTTCCGTAAGAACACTTTTGTATGCTTTGTTGATTTCAAAAAAGCATTTGACTCTGTCCCAAGAGATATACTATGGAAAAAAGAAGTTGTCAAAGATAGGTGTTAACCCTTTAGCGCCGAAGTTTATAATTCGCGCCGACCCCCCCCCAACCCCGGACTTTAAATGGCGGCGCCTAGGTGAGAACCAATATCGTTGCGTATTACACTTTATAGTCCTTTCTTACAGCCGAAACGGATTCAGTAAGGATTTTATCATGTATGTCCGTGATCCAGGAGGATTCTTGGTAGCTCTTGTTATTCGCCGTTGTGTAAATGCAACGGAAGCAACGATGGAGACAGCTCGTTCCGTCGAGGAAGATTGGCGTGAAGTCAAACGTAAGTGCGGGGCGCGAAGCTGAAGGTTAGTCTACGGCTGTCACCCCGTAGGATTGTAGGGTCGCTTTTGACTCTCGCCGCTTTGTATACACCCGCGCGCGCAAATGTGGACGGCTACTTTCGTCGAGGAAGAAGGTGTCAGCATGGTACCGCTTAATGGTTCGCCGTGCGGGCGACGAGAAGACCGGATAGGTACGCCGTATGAAAGCTCTCACATTGCTACAGGACCCTTAGGGTTAGGGTTAGGGTAGCAGAAGTAGCTGCTCCAAGTTTGTAGTGCCAGCAAAAAAAACTTAAATTTCGCGTGCTCCGTTATGACACATAAATGTGTCAACCGGCGTTTAAGGGCTAATAATATTATGACACATAAATGTGTCAACCGGCGTTAAAGGGTTAATGATAAAATTCTTTCATTATTAAAGCACTATATAAAATCATCCAATGCTCAGTAAGAATCAACAATGACCTCACCCCACCTTTTCCAATGACAAATGGTGTCAAACAAGGGTGCCCACTGTCACCCACCTTATTCAATATATTCATCAATGATCTCATTGACTATTTAGACTGTTATGCATCAGAAGGTCTAAATTTTGGAAAGTGCAAATTAAATGCTCTACTTATAGCAGAGAACCCTGAGACCTTAGATAAACTATTAAAGACGGCCCGTAAACTGACTCCCGGCCACATTAGCATGGTAATCGGCCCGATGGTCTGCTGCCAGGCAGGCAGCGCGCAGGTGGTTCACCAAGCCTCTGTCCACACCAGCGAGGGTGGGACGAAGAAACTACTGGCACTGTGTGAGTGAGCAATGCGTGTCAATCATCGGGCGGAACACGGTAAAGTGACTCCCGGCCACATTAGCATGGTAATCGGCCCGATGGTCTGCTGCCAGGCAGGCAGCTCGCAGGTGGTTCACCAAGCCTCTGTCCACACCAGTGAGGGTGGGACGAAGAAACTACTGGCACTGTGTGAGTGAGCAATGCGTGTCAATCATCGGGCGGAACACGGTAAAGTGACTCCAGGCCACATTAGCATGGTAATCGGCCTGATGGTCTGCTGCCAGGCAGGCAGTGCGCAGGTGGTTCAGCAAGCCTCTCTCCACACCAGCGAGGGTGGGACGAAGAAACTACGTACTGGCACTGTGTGAGTGAGCAATGCGTGTCAATCATCGGGTGGAACACGGTAAAGTGACTCCCGGCCACATTAGCATGGTAATCAGCCCGATGGTCTGCTGCCAGGCAGGCAGTGCGCAGGTGGTTCACCAAGCCTCTGTAGCATTTCCTCCTGACCCGTACCCTACTTAGATTGCATGCCTTACACAGTGTTGTTTATCTATTGTGACTATTTGCAGTAGTGCTGCTTTCTTATTGTAGCCATGTTAAGTAACTTTACCTGATCTTGTACGCATGCTCAGTTTTGGTTGTGGACCTCGTGTTCTGTGAGTTGATTTGAGTTATTGCTGCGTTGTTCACTTGAGTCGTTCTCGTCGTCCGGAGTTGCCCCCTGTTTACATTGGTGCCGAAACCCGGGAACTAGCTATGGCATCTGGTGTTGGTCTTGCCCTGCCTGAGCCCCTTCAAGAGGACAATGCGAGGTCCTGGTTCAAGCGATTTGAGGTGTGCGCAGCCGCGAACGAATGGGACGCGCGAAAGAAGCTCCTACGGCTGCCGACACTTCTGCGAGGCCGAGCGTGGGCAATTTTTGATGCGTTACCTGATACCGACACCGACACGTACGATCACCTGAAGAAGGCGCTGCTTGACAGACTCAACCCCGACACGGATGAAGACAGATTGAGCGCCCGAGACGCACTCTCCAGGAGGCGCCTTCGCGAGGACAGAGAGAGCATCGATGAGTTGGCCCGCGATATCGAGAAACTATTGGACAAGGCCTCACCGGGTCTCCCTCCCGACGTCAGGGACACTGAACTGCGATTCCACCTGAGCAGTGCCCTTCCAGAGAAGATAGCCTTCCAACTGAAGCTTTCACCGAAACAGGACTACAGTCAGACCATCTCAAAGGCAAGAGAACTTCTGCTGATCTACCAGCGGGCAGCAGACTCGGTGAATCAGGTTCACACCAGCCCAGGAGATGACCGCCTTGACAGGCTGGAAGAGGCTGTACAGCAGATGTCGCAACAAGTGGCTGCCCTGGGTACCCGTCGACCAGACTCAGCAGGTGGTTATGCGTGCTTTAGATGTGGCAAGCCTGGGCACTTGGCAAGAAACTGCAGATCCACGGCAGCACGAGAGATTGAGTGCTTTCGCTGTGGAAAGAAGGGACACATTGCACGCCAATGCCAGCTTCCGGGAAACGGCCGAGGGGGCGTCCTGACTCGTCGAGCAGGGGGCGTCCCCCACCGCAACTGAATGCTCGAGAAACAGAGACAGTACCAGCACTCATAGATCACACAAGCACCTCAAAAGCAGCCTACACGCAGGGCCTACTCAACAACCACAAAGTGGAGATGTTGTTGGACTCGGGAGCATCCTGCTCAGTAATTCGCCAGGACTACGTTTCACCAACTGACCTGGAACCAATGAGCCCTGTGAGTTTGGTCAATGCAGATGGTAGGGGGTTGACCTCTGTGGGACTCACCACTATGAGAATCCAACTGAACAACTTGAAGACCACCCAGACTTTTGTGGTGGTGGAGCATCTGTCTGCACCAGCTATCCTAGGCTGTGACTTCCTCACCAGACATGGTCTCATCCTGGACTTTGGGCGAGGCACATTCCACCAGGGGGACCCCCAATCTGCAGAAGGCCACTTGAGCTTGCATCCGCATAACTCCTGCAACTTCGTGTTGGACGACGAATGCCTACAGGCCATGCCATTTAAAGGCAAGGAAGCTGACCAAGAGGAGCTGGACACACCCACTGAGTTTCACTCCGCCCTCGGCCCTGTCCTACAAGGGCACCGGAAGCTATTCAAGACGCAAGTCGGCAGGACCCACATCGCCGAGCACGTTATTGATACCGGAGATGCGTCTCCAATCAAGGTACCCCCTCGCCCTATTCCCTTCCACTACCAGGACAGGGTGCACACTCAACTCCAAGAGATGGCAAAGGAAGGCATTATAAGGCCCAGCAGCAGCCCCTGGAGCGCCCCCGCGATATATGTCCCCAAAAACAACGGGGAAATCCGAATTTGTGTCGACTTTGTACAACTCAACAACGTCACAAAAAAGGACTCATATCCCGTCCCGAGGGCTGACGGGCCCCAGCAGAAGATGGCCAACAAGAAGGTGTTCTCCAAGATAGACCTGAAGAGCGCCTATTGGCAATTCCCCATGCATGAGCAATCCATCGAGAAGACTGCTTTCTGCCCTGGACCAGGGTATGGGCTTTGGGAATTTACGGTGATGCCATATGGACTGACGGGAGCCACACAGACATGCCAGAGAGGCCTGGATAAAATCCTAGACGACTGCAAGGACTGTGTGGACAATTACATTGATGACTGTATCGTCTTCTCAGATGACATGGATTCTCACATCCGGGACCTCGGACGTGTGCTCAGCCGAATTGAAGAAACAGGATTCACCCTCCGTGGATCCAAATGCCTCTTTGGCCTCAGCCAGATTTCCCACCTGGGTTTCGAATACTCCAGTGGAGGAGTCACCCCGATCGAGGAGAAGACACAGGCAGTAGCCGACTGGCCAATACCCACAACCGTGAAGGAAGTACGATCATTCTTGGGCCTTGCAAATTTCTACCGACGTTTCATTCCCCACTTTGCAGACCTAGCAGCCCCACTTACTGAACTCACTGGCAGCCAGGCAACCTTCACTTGGGATGACAGGCACACTGAGTCGTTTGAATCACTCAAACAGGCTCTGGTTTCACCTCCCGTGTTGGATTACCCACAAAGGACTGACAAGTTCGTTCTTACCACAGACGCTTCTGATGTCGGGATCGGAGCTGTTTTGTCCACAGCAAGAGGCACAGTAGTGGAGTTTGCAAGTCACACCCTCTCAGCAGCAGAACGAAAATATGCTACTATCAAGAAGGAGTGCCTAGCCATTGTGTGGGCTGTCTGCAAGTTCCGACACTACCTGATTGGGGCACATTTCACCCTAGAAACTGATCACAAACCACTGGAGTGGTTGGAATCAGCTCGAGCCAGCCAAGCTCGCTCCCAGCGCCTGGAACGCTGGTCCCTCGAATTGAGAGCTTATGAGTTCACAGTTGTGTACAAACGTGGAGAAGCCAACCAAAATGCTGATGCCCTGTCAAGAAGACCAGTGACACTGGTTGCAGTGCAACCCCCCCTGGAAGCCACCGACATTGCCCAAGCCCAAAGAGATGACCCGGTCTTATCTGTAGTCCTCAACCAGCTGAAGTCCAAGGACACACCACCTGCAACTGGGGATTGGTCGAAATTCCCCTTCAAGCGCTACCGGCAGATCTGGTCACAGCTCGCCCTACAACATGACACCATCTGCCGAAAGGTGAGGTCCCCCACAATGGAGGAAGACAAACTGCTCTTCATCATCCCACGGTCCCAACAGCAATCCTTTCTGAGGATGGCCCATGAACAGTCAGGACACCAGGGGGTTGACAGGACGCTAGCGAGGCTATCGGAGATGGCCTACTGGGTTGGGATGGCACGCGACGTGGTACGCCACTGCAGGTACTGTAGGAGATGTCAGTTCACCAAGGCACCAGAGACCATGCCAGCACCCCTACAGCCTGTCATTGCCAGCCAACCATGGGAAATGGTAGCGGTGGACATTCTCAAAGTCCCCATGTCTTCCAGAGGCAACCAATACATCTTAGTAGCCCAGGACTATTTTTCGAAGTGGCCATTCGCACGGGCAATCCAGGACCAGAAGGCAGACACGATAGTGCAAATTCTGAAAGATGACATCTTCTCACTAGTTGGGCCTCCTAAGAAGTTACACTCAGACCAGGGACGTAACTTTGAAAGTCGCATCCTCAGTGACCTGTGCAAGGCCTTCGGGGTGAAGAAGTCCCGCACGACCCCATACCACCCCATGGGTGATGGACTTGTGGAACGCATGAACAGATCTCTCTTGACCCTCCTCCGCAGCCATGTCGAAAGAGACCGAGACTGGGAGGAGCACCTCCAAATACTCCTATTCCTGTACCGAACGACAAGACACGCAACAACAGGACTGTCCCCCTATGAGATTCTATTTGGTGCCAACCCTCCATCCCTGCAGGTCTCGAGCCCACCAAGTGTGGTGATTCTTGACCCTTCAGATTATAGCACCAGTCTGCGGAGCAAGATCTTGGAGCTGAGGGAGTTGGTAGATTCCAACACTGTAGAGTCAGCTGAACACCAACGTCGGTGCTACCAAAGCAGTGAGGCCGGTGTGGAACTCAAGATCGGCCAGCAGGTTCTCCTGAACAAACCCTCAAGGGGAAAACTTGACCCTCACTGGACAGGACCTTGGGTCATCACAGGATTGAAGGGCCCCTCCACGGTGCTTCTTAAAGTTGGCACCACAGAACGTGCAGTACACATCAATCGGGTGCGCCCTCTGCTAACAGAAGACGACTGTCATCAGACAGTGTTATCCAGTTGGACTCCCCCTCTTTTCCACCAGGAGGAAGGTGCCATAATTCCCACACCTGTAGACCAGTTGGAGCAGCAGACCAACCCCCAGACAGAAGGGGCAACTCCCATTATCCCGACGGATGAGGGAGACCCACAAGGAAGTCCACAAGAGCAGGACTTGATCCCTTCAGTTCCCTCAGCACCAATAACCACTCGTAGTGGTCGTCAGGTGAAACCCGTGCAGCGTTACGGGTGGACATGACTATTGTAAAACTAAAGGGGGGAGGTGTGTAGCATTTCCTCCTGACCCGTACCCTACTTAGATTGCATGCCTTACACAGTGTTGTTTATCTATTGTGACTATTTGCAGTAGTGCTGCTTTCTTATTGTAGCCATGTTAAGTAACTTTACCTGATCTTGTACGCATGCTCAGTTTTGGTTGTGGACCTCGTGTTCTGTGAGTTGATTTGAGTTATTGCTGCGTTGTTCACTTGAGTCGTTCTCGTCGTCCGGAGTTGCCCCCCTGTTTACACCTCTGTCCACACCAGCGAGGGTGGGACGAAGAAACTACTGGCACTGTGTGAGTGAGCAAAGCGTGTCAATCATCGGGCGGAACACGGTAAAGTGACTCCCGGACACATTAGCATGGTAATCGGCCCGATGGTCTGCTGCCAGGCAGGCAGCGCGCAGGTGGTTCACCAAGCCTCTGTCCACACCAGTGAGGGTGGGACGAAGAAACTACTGGCACTGTGTGGGTGAGCAATGCGTGTCAATCATCGGGCGGAACACGGTAAAGTGACTCCCGGCCACATTAGCATGGTAATCGGCCCGATGGTCTGCTGCCAGGCAGGCAGCGCGCAGGTGGTCCAGCAAGCCTCTGTCCACTTTAGCGAGGGTGGCACGGAGAAACTACTGGCACTGTGTGAGTGAGCAATGCGTGTCAATCATCAGGCGAACCACGGTAAAGTGACTCCCGGCCACATTAGCATGGTAATCGGCCCGATGGTCTGCTGCCAGGCAGGCAGCGCGCCAGTGGTTCAGCAAGCCTCTGTTCACTCCAGCGAGGGTGGCACGGAGACACTACTGCCACTGTGTGAGAGAGCACTGCGTGATAAATGCTTTTCAATCTTAAAGGAATTGACGGAAGTGCACCACCAGGAGTGGAGCCTGCGGCTTAATTTGACTCAACATGGGGAAACTCACCAGGTCCGGACATGGCGAGGATTGACAGATTGATAGCTCTCTCTTGATTCTATGGGTGGTGGTGCATGGCCGTTCTTAGTTGGTGGAGTGATTTGTCTGGTTAATTCCGTTAAGGAACGAGACCTTAACCTACTAACTAGTTACGCCGTTTTCGAACGGTGGCCAACTTCTTAGAGAGACTATCGGGTCGAAACCGTTGGAAGTTTGAGGCAACAACAGGTCTGTGATGCCCTTAGATGTTCTGGGCCGCATGCGCGCTACACTGACAAAGTCAGCGAGCATTGTCCAACTTTGTTGTGCTTGGGATAGATCATTGCAATTATTTATCTTCAAAGAGGAATTCCTAGTAAACGAAAGTCATCAGCTTGCGTTGATTACGTCCATGCCCTTTGTACACACTGCCCGTCGCTACTACTGATTTGATGCTTTAGTGAGGTCTTCGGTTTGCTCTTAGGTGAGTCGCAAGACCCACCTTGGCTGCGAGAAGTAGATCAAATTTGATCATCTAGAGGAAGTAAAAGTCGTAACAAGGTTTCCGTAGGTGAACCTGCAGAAGGATCATTACTGTACCACAGCTTCCCTGTGTGACTGCTGCTGCTACTGCTGCTGCCACACAGAGGGAGTGCTGGCTTCAGTCGGTATCCGGTCATCTGCCTGGCCTTGGGGCGCTCGGTTGAGCTGCTCAGCGAGGAGTCTCGGCCAAGGGCCTTGAGGCTATAGTATTTTTGTGAAGACCAATGAATTGGTGTGGTGCTTTGAAAGGCCACGAGGCTGAACCGAACCATTGACAACTTCTAATGGTGGATCTCTCGGCTTGTGCATCGATGAAGAATGCAGCAAAATACGATACCTTGTGCGAATTGCAGAATGCAGTGAATCATTGAGTCTTTGAAAGCAAATGGCATTCTCGGGGTCTTCCCGAGAGCACATCTGCCTGAGTGCCCGTTTCCTGTGGCTGCTGCAGTTGCCTGCAGTGGCGAGTTGATGTGTCACCCTACCTAGTCGGGTGGGGCGTCCTTTGAAAGAGGGCAGGCAAATGCTGCAAGGTCTGCATGGTGGGCTTAGTCACAGAATGGGGTATTGTAAGTGGTGGGCTTAGTCACAGAGTGGGGTACTGTAAGTGGTGTGAAGCGACTGAGCCACTGTCGATGTGTCCTGCACCCCTGAAGCGACGGATGATGTGGCACCATCAAAGTGGGCCTCAGGTCAGATGAGGCGACCGGCTGAATTTAAGCATATTAATAAGCGGAGGAAAAGAAACTAACCAGGATTCCCCTAGTAGTGGCGAGTGAAGCGGGAACAGCCCAAGCCTGTAATCTCCAATGTGTTGCATTGGTGAATTGTAGTCTGGAGAAGGGCCTTCACTGCAGCGTCCTCCCGAAGTTGCTGAGGAAAGGTGCGCCAGAGTAGGTGATAGCCCTGTGTGTGGGAGTGACTGACTGTGGGACATGAGGCCTCTTCGGAGAGTCGGGTTGATTGGGATTGCAGCCCAAAGTGGGTGGTAAACTCCATCTAGGGCTAAATACCGGCACAAGACCGATAGTGAACAAGTACTGTGAGGGAAAGATGAAAAGCACTTTGAAAAGAGAGTCGAATAGTGCATGAAACCGTTGGGAGGGAAGCGAATGAGGCCGGCTCGGTCCTCTGCGGATACAGCAGGTTGACAAGCGCCTTCTGGCCGAGGGATCCCCTTGGGACCCACGGTTGGCGGAGACTGCCCGTCGCCCACTGCTGCACTCCCGCATGGACCAGTCAGCGACAGTTTCTGGTGCGCCAGGTGCCCTGTGGGGCAGGTGGCTGAGCTCTTTGGGTCTCGGTTCTGGCCACTCTCCTTTGCCCAAGCAGGTTTGCCGAGCTAAATCCTTTGCAGATGACTTAGTAACAGAACGGGGTATTGTAAATGGTAGAGTAGCTCCCTGCTACGATCCATTGAGATTAAGCTTTCGTTTACAGATTTGTCCCACCTCTGGGTGGTGTTACATCCGAGAGGCCACTGCAGCTAGTGGCGGCGCTGTTGCCAGTCTCGAGGCATTGCTGCTCTGTTTATACCTGGGTGAATCTTCGGCAGGTTGCGCGACTGTGTGTGACATGCACTCCCCACACATTTCCAACCTGTGTTGTGTGTCCCAGTGGCAGCCAGCCAGTCAGCCAGTCAGCCACTCGACATTTGTGCACGGCCCAGGTTCGCATCTGTGCATGATGTGCACGATGGTTGAACCCTCTCTAGCTTCCGAGTGCATGCATGGCCCAGAGAGGTAGGGCAGAGTGACATATCGGCTCCTCCGCACTGGCATTCATATATAGCATATGCCATAAAGCTTACCCCACTGCAGGTGCCTTACTATGTACATCCACCAGGCTGTTGATACAAGTGGCCACTGGCACGATGGACAGTCTCCCTGCACTGCAGGCTGACTGCAGCGCATCATGGGAGGTGCACGCATGGGCCTGTGTTAGGGCACCATACATGTCTACTCCATCCTCAAGAGAGAAGACAGAGCATCACGCTATTCTCCCTTTGCATGCACATTACACGCCGGTTATGCCAAGCAGGTCATGCATGTATCTGTCCCCTTGCCATGCGAGAAGGTGAACAGCGATGCTTTGGTCCTCGGGAGCTGTCAAATGCATCACTTGCATGCATACATCTAGGCAAAGTGCACGCAACTACAGCAAGCGATGCAAACTCGCGAGCCTAATGCATCCACACGGCGATGCCTGGGTGACGTCTGTGCCAGACAGAACATCCATCTACGTGTCCCCTTGCCACCGGGCACTTGGATGCGTGGCCTGCCTGGCACAGATTGCACACAGCCATCGCCATGTGCGTGCATTAGACCCGAAGGCTTGGGTTGCTGCCTAGACTACAATATGTACACTACCTCGGCGTGTGTGATGCACCTCCAGCTCCCATACACCAAAGCTTCGCAAGGTGCAGCCTGTTCAACTTCCCCCTTGCCTCATGAGAGGGTGAATAGGCTGCACCAGACGATGCATTGCTGCCCAGGAGCTGGCAATGCGTCACACACGCAGCTACATGTAGCATGAAAAAGAATTCACTTCCTCGGGCCAAGTGCATCCACACGGCGAGGCCTGGAGGTCAGTTGTGCCAAGAGGGCCACGCATCAACGTGTACCCTTGCCACCTGGGAGGATGAACAGGCTGCACCTTGCGATGCGTTGGTGCCTGGGAGCTGGCAGTGCATCAGATTCACACATGCTGAGGTAGTGTACATGATGCGATCTAGGCAGCAACTCAAGCCTCGGGTCTAATGCTCGCACACGGAGATGTCTGTGTGCAATCTGTGCCAGGAGGGCCATGCATCTACGTGTCCCTTGCCACCTGGGAGGATGAACAGGCTGCACCTTGCAATGCTTTGGTGCCTGGGAACTGGCAGTGAATCAGATTCACACCCGTTGAGGTAGTGTACATGATGTAATCTATACAGGCAGCAACTCATGCCTTCGGGTCTATTGCACGCACAAGGAAATGCCTGTGTGCAATCTGTGCCAGGCAGGCCACGCATGAAAGTGCCCCCTTGCCTCCTGAGAGACCGAACAGTCTGCACGACGCGATGCTTTGGTGCCAGGGAGCTGGCAATGCACCACGCACGCCAAGGCAGTATCTCAAGCGTTCCGTGGCTAATGCACCCAAACGACGATGTCTGTGTGCAACCTGTGCCAAGCAGGCCATGCATCTTCGTGTCCTCTTGCCAACAGAGAGAGTGAACAGGCTGCACCACGCGACGCTTTGCTGTTTGGGAGCTAGCAATACAATACATACACAGCTATATGTAATATTACGCGATTCGCCCTCTCGGGCCTAGTGCATCCACACAGCGATGCCTGTGTGCAATCTGTGCTACCTAGGTCATGCATCTATGTGTCCCCTTGCCTCCTGAGAGGCCAAACAGGCTGCACCATGTGATGCTTTGGTGCCTGGGAGCTGGCATCGAGGAGTGCTAGGGAAGGGTGGAGGGAAGAAACTAGAGCACGTCCACAGTTGGAAGTGATGGGGATATTGATGGATTGTGAGTGTAAGGCATGATGTGTGGAGATTGATTGTAAAAGGCAGAGGAGAATGTTAATGAAGCTGAGTGGTGGGATGGCGGAGTTAAGAATTGAAACAGTTAGGTGGTGTGGGTTAAGGAGGGATGAGCGGATTTGTACAATGTGTGACAGTGGAGAAGTGAAAGATGTGGATCATTTTTACTGCACAGTACAGGCTTGGCGGAGGAGAGAATGGAGATGGAGAGGTTGATGAAATAGACTGTGGAGGGGTGGCAAGAGATGGAGGGCAAGGCGAAGGTGTTGTGGGTGATAGATAAGGCATGTGAGAATGAAAGGGTTTGAAGAGAAGCGGAGAGGCTGTACAGAAAATGATTGGACTGAATGAATTGAGGCAAGACTCTTGTACTGCTATAGTTCAAAGTTAGAAGTGACTGGGAAACTTATGGATAATGAATGCAAAGTTCGTTGTGTAGGGATGGATTGTAAGAGGCGCAGGAGGATGATGGCTAAGTTGAGAGGAGGTACAGCAGAGTTGGGAGTAGAGATTGGGAGGTGGCATGGCTTGAGAAGAGAAGATAGGGTGTGTAAGGAATGTGGAAATGGAGAGGTGGAGGATACTGAGCACTTTGTGATGAGATGCGCGTATGTAGTGAAGGAAAGGAAGAGATTGGAGAACTTGATGAGTTGTAGGGTGAAAGGATGGCATGAACTGGGGGATAATGAAAAGGTAGTGAGAATAATGGACAAGGCGTGTTGTGATCAAGCAGTGGCAAGGGCAGTAGAAAGTCTCTGGAAGAAGCGCTTTGTTGCAGATGCTCCCATTCCTCCCCAGACTTGATTGTTATTTTACAGTGAAGTTTTGCTATAATTGACACAGTGCTGCATGGGGCAGGATTGCCCTAGTGTACTTTTGTACATGATGCACTCTAATAATAATAATAATATATTAAGCGATTCACCCTCTTGGGCCCTAGTGCATCCACACAGCGATGCCTGTGTGCAAACTGTGCTACCTAGGTCATGCATCTATGTGTCCCGTGGCCTCCTGGGAGGCCGAACAGGCTGCACCATGCGATGCTTTGGTGCCTGGGGGCTGGCAACGCACCACGCACGCCGTGGCAGCAACTCAAGCCTTCGGGGCTAGTGCACCCAAGCGACCATGTCTGTGTGCAATCTGTGCCAAGCAGGCCATGCATCTGCGTGTCCTCTTGCCAACAGAGAGAGTGAACAGGCTGCACCACGCGACGCATTGGTGTTTGGGTGCTGGCAATGCATCACATACGCAGCTAAATGCAACATTCGCTCTCTCGAGCCTAGTGCATCCACACAGTCATGCATCTATGTGTCCCCTTGCCTCCTGTGAGGCCGAGCAGGCTGCGCACCATGCGATGCTTTGGTGCCTGGGAGCTGGCAATGCACCACGGACGCCGAGGCAGTAACTCAAGCCGTAATTCGGGGCTAATGCATCCAAACGACCATGTCTGCGTGCAATCCGCGCCAAGCAGGCCATGCATCTGCGTGTCCTCTTGCCAACAGAGAGGGTGAACAGGCTGCACCACGCGACGCTTTGCTGTTTGGGTGCTGGCAATGCATCACATACGCAAATAAATGTAACCTTAAGCGATTCGCTCTCTCAGGCCTAGTGCATCCACACAGCGATGCCTGTGTGCAATCTGTGGTACCTAGGTCATGCATCTATGTATCCCCTTGCCTCCTGTGAGGCCGAACAGGCTGCACCATGCGATGTTTTGGTGCCTGGGAGCTGGCAATGCACCACGCACGCCGAGGCAGTAGCTCAAGCCTTAGGGGCTAATGCACCCAAACGACGATGCCTGTGCCAAGCAGTCCATGCATCCTCGTGTCCTCTTGCCAACAGAGAGAGTGAACAGGCTGCACCACGCGACACTTTGCAGTTTGGGAGCTGGCAATGCAATACATACACAGTTATATGTAATATGAAGCGATTCGCCCTCTTGGGCCTAGTGCATCCACACAGCGATGCCTGTGTGCAATCGGTGCTACCTAGGTCATGCATCTATGTGTCTCCTTGCCTTCTGTGAGGCTGAACAGGCTGCACCATGCGATGCTTTGGTGCCTGGGAGCTGGCAATGCACCACGCACGCCGAGGCAGTAGCTCAAGTCTTCGGGGCTAATGCATCCATACGACGATGCCTGTGTGCAATCTGTGCTAAGCAGCTGGCCATGCATCTGCGTGTACTCTTGCCAACAGAGAGTGAACAGACTGCACCACGCGACGCTTTGCTGTTTGGGTGCTGGCAGTGCAATACATACACAGCTAAACGCAACATTCGCCCTCTCGGGCCTAGTGCATCCACACAGCGATGCCTGTGTGCAATCTCTGTTACCTAGGTCATGAATCTATGTGTCCCCTGGCCTCCTGAGAGGCCGAACAGGCTACATCATGAGGTGCTTTGGTGCCTGGGAGCTGGCAATGCACCACGCACGCCGAGGCAGCAACTCAAGCCTTCGGGGCTAATGAATGGACATTTTGAAGGGATGAGAACGTAAAATCGTCCAATTAGTAGCAATACTAACTAGCGGACAGGAAATGACGTCATGATTGTGTGACCATCCGCGGACGCCAAAGTGCAAATTTCGGCGAAAGTAGGATCGCAACATATAGCTGTGCAAAAATGATATGCATATCCTGTATTATACGTGCTACGATTTTACGTTGTGACTATCCTGTATTATACGTGCTAAGATTTTACGTTGTGAGCACCACTATACTTGCTAGCATTTTTCGTTGCGATCCTACTTTTGCCGAAATTTGCACTTTGGCGTTCGCGGACGGTCACACAAGCATGACGTCATTTCCTGTCCGCTAGTTAGCATTGCTACTAATTGGACGATTTTACGTTCTCATCCCTTCAAAATGTCCATTCGCTGCGATATAAATATCATCATAAAGTTACACGATTTTACGTTCTCATCCTTCAAGATCTCGCTTCGCTGTAGTATTATCATACAGCGACACCAGTGATGTCACGTGATAATTACACAAAATGGCTGGCGGCGCTCCGCATATAAGTGACCATGCAGCTACCAGATACCAGATTTTACGTCCTCAGATCCCTAAGATCTCGCTTCGTCGTCATCGCCATAAATAATAGTGATCACACGAAGTCACATGATCACTACATCTAAAATGGCTGCATAACGACTCACACAATCGCGAAATGGCGCCGTTTAGCTAGTAGGATGAAAATCAGAAATAGGATAAGCGACTACAATTTCCAGTACCAGTTTCCAAAAATATAAAAGATGATACGTATATACGACTACGAATAGTTCGCGCATATGACGTGAATTTGGCGCCAGCCATCCCTGGAAAACCAGAATGCCTTGCTGGGGAAAGCTAGTGATATTCGCTTGCTTTTCAACCTTAGCTTTGGTTTTGTGGTGGAATCCGACACACAACTCGCATGGCCCTGCAAGGTGTACCGTTTTCCAACAACTGTCCACACAGCAGGCATTAAGTGAGCATAGAAGGAGCTACACTATAACAACCAAACCCAGCTGCAATGTCCAGAATTGCATCCATGATGGACGCTGTGGGAGGGAAAGGACTCCGAATGTAATGCTTTTTAATGAATGGAGAAGACTGTACATCAATGGCAATAGGTATGTTCTTTGTAAATTATACAAATGCTTCTGTCAAAAACTACATAATTATGAATAATATATAATAATAATGCAGACCATGGTCAGTACAGTTGTAATTGCAAGAGAACTGCATGCAAATGAATAAAATGCAAATCAAAGTACGTCTCATCAACCATGAATATTCCTGCAGGAGACTGAGGAAGAAAAAATGGCACATTATGCATCTTCGACACATTTTTCGTTGGCAAAGACATAGAAAATCCACTGTTATCAAAGATCATTCTGAAGACAGGTAATGACTTTTATAGACAATGCGTGCACAAGGTTACAAAGTTACATTGTGTTATCTTTTTCTGGTCTATGTACAGGTTGCCAGTTTCATATTGTAACTTGTTTGTAAGAGACATTACCAGAACACTTAGCTTTCGTGTTCCAGGTGAGCTAACAGTGGGTGACTTCAAGGAAGTTATTGCTGCATCTACAGGAGTGCGTAGGGCAGAGCAGCGCTTGATGTACGGAAATAAGTTGCTGCAAGATAGTGAGCAGTGTCGGTAGTACATTGAATGCAACATTAACCTATGCTGCAGTTTAAAGGGTGGGACCATTTGCAACATTTGCGGTAATGCAAACCCAGATTTCTTCTGTGAGGCATGTGAAAAACCTTTGTGCTCAGGCTGCAGTACAATGCTTCATCGCCACCCACAAAGGCAAAACCATGTATAATCACAGACAGCAAGGACACCTGTACTGATGGGTGATGACAACACAGCATATGATAGTCAGTCCTCCCACTTGGAATTCTTCAATAGCCTATCTCATGATGATCTCGAGAGTAAGTGTCAGGTGGCTGAACTTGCAGAGGCATTTGGTCTAACGCATTTCGAGACTACCAAAAAAATGCAATAAATGCTGCATTAAACGGTAAAGACACACTAATCATTCAGTAAACAGGCAGTGGGAAGAGTCTTTGCTACCAATTCCCACCAGTGTACACCCACACAAAGGCTATTGTCATTTGCCCAACAATTAGTCTTATGCAAGATCAGCATGCAATACTGACTGCCATGGGCATAAAGTGCACTTATCTTGGCAGTGCCCAAGTTGACAAGACTCTAGAAACGTCAGGTTTTCAAAGTCAGGATCCTCACCGTATAATCTTTGTCACCCCAGAGATGTAAATCTTAAAAGGGTGGTAGATGCAGCAGCAGCCAAACAGTTACACTCATTGCTGTTGATGAAGCACATCTAATATGTGAGTGGCAATCATTCCGCACCAACTACAAAGACTTGGAAACAATAAAGCAACATTTTCCAACAACACCTGTCAAGTTCCTTACAGCCACAGCCACCCCTAGCATGGTCGAAAAGCTCAAAGCTTGTCTGCA
The DNA here is from genome assembly GCA_949841015.1 of Aplysina aerophoba. Classification (NCBI taxonomy): domain Eukaryota; kingdom Metazoa; phylum Porifera; class Demospongiae; order Verongiida; family Aplysinidae; genus Aplysina; species Aplysina aerophoba. Next base: position 5,064,765 of record OX465034.1, on the reverse strand, counting down.
TGAACCCTGTGTTTGGAAAGGAACTGTCAACCGTCCAAAGATAATACTGGACGTGCAGGAAATCACAGACAAGGGACATGTTTCAAAGGATAGTCGAGGAAACTACACAGGCTTTGCCAACAGTGTGTCAAAAATCATAAAGAAAGACAATGCTATAGTATATACCGATTTCATTGCAGATATTGCCTCCATCACGCAAGCACTCAATGAACTAGGCATCACATGTGCACACTACCATGGAGATTTGGATGCGCGATCTAAACTAAGCTCATACAGACAATGGACTAATGGTGAAGTGCAGGTGATGGTGGCCACCAAAGCATTTGGAATGGGAATAAACAATGAGAATGTCAGACATGTGATAAGGAATGGTGTTCCGCCAAATATCAACACTTGGGTACAGGAACTTGGTAGGGCTGGACGAAATGGGCAGGCAGCAACAGCAACAATTCTTTACAGTGAATCTGATGTGCAAAACGTGCTTGGCTGGCTTCGTGACCATCTTCGAAACAGAGTAGTTCGTGACACAATACTGTCAGAATATGACACTAGCTGGAAGCTAGTCTACTGCAACCTTGCAGGAAAGTGCATAAGCAAAATGCGCCTGGAATATTATGATGAGGAGTTACAAGTTGGAGCAGAATCCTGCTGTGGAGTGTGTGATGGACCTGAAAGGGACCTCATTCCTTGCACCAAAGAAGCAAGGAGTTTGGTACAAGCTGTACAAGCCCTGGAATCTAAGGGAGAATGTAGAGTTTCAGAGTTTCTCAGAGGATCCAACAGTTCATGGCTAACCGAGCAGAACAAAGAAGATATCAGCTATGGGGCTGGGCGGGACCATTCTTTGGAACGATGGAGAATATTCATTAGACAGTGTCACTGTCTTGGAATAATCGACAAAAAAGTGTCAGTGCAAGTTGTTAGTAGCCAACAGCATGCAGTTTGTACAACTATACACAATACTGCAGTAGGACATTCACTTGTGAGTAGCAGTCTGACTGAAGATGTCCTCCTACCACAGACACTGCTGCATAAACCTGCAATGGCCATCAAGAGGAAGAACACATCACTGCAGTCACCAGTGCAAATACAGAACAAATTAAAGGAACAGAGCGGATTGGTAAAGGTTCACATACGCTGTACACGATTCAACAGCTAATGAAGGATGTGGAGAACTGGATGACAATCACCAACAAAGAACACTACCACTACACAGGAACACAACAGGTTATAATGCATTGCAGAGACATTACTGCACTGCCGCAGTACACACCAAATAATCCCCACTTTTTAAGGGCTGATATCCAACTGGGAAAAGGGAGTTTCAGCAAAGATCGTTTAGCCACATTTACAATAGGTGACGCGAAAGTAGAACTATATTACAGAACATGTCCATGTAAAGGTGTGAAAGTGTGTCCCATTGATGGCTGCAATTACACTGTTACAATGAAAGCTAAGAAACCGTGTCCAAAGCATGTAAAGCATGATCTCCAGCCTGTCACCACATGCCCAGTGGAATTTATTTACTTGTATCCACCTAATCCAAGAACAGATAATCGACGATGGATTGGTGGCAAACTAAGGAACAGTCATGAAGGTAAAAGATGCGAGAATTCTCTGCATAGCCATCCAATGCCAGGCCCCTCAAAATCAGCACCTATATTAAGGAGAAAATTCAGACAGCTGCCGAATGGATGTCAGACTTATATACAGCTACACAGGTTCAACAGGGAAAAGGTCTAGGCTTTGTCCCTGCTTCAGCTGATCTTGCTGTGGCACATGTAAGTTGTGTTAGGCTAGAACTGCAGAAAGCCAGAAGTGGTGAGAGCCATGGATTGCAGTCAGTCTTTGGATTTGAAGCAATAGCTGATGACATTGACTCTACAGATAACTCTCACTCTGGAAGCCAGGAAACTGCAAAAGAATATTCCCAGCTTGGCCCGACCATACATGAGGGAGGCTGGAATCATCAATGGCATTAAATTTGCTCTTTACAATCTCCATTCATGTCCCAACAGCTATCAAAAGCCAGCTTTATTGAATGCAATATCACGTACTTAGATAATTCTGAGTACAAGTATCTATTCAATGTTACAGCTTTTGATGAAGAAACAATGAAATGGATAATTGTGGGTCGGTGTCTACTGTCTAAAGATGATGGTGATGCATATAGCATTGGTTTTGGTAAGGTGTTTGGCAGGCCAAGACTGACTGCAGCAAATTTGAAGTTGGGACTACATTGAGAGGAATTGTGATTGACTGGAGTGATGCTGAAGCTAATGGACTACGTAAGGCGGTAGGAGATATAGTGGCAAATAGACTACTGAAGGGCTGTCAAGTGCATTAGGCCAGATCATACCAAAGGGTTGCTGACAAGGTATGTAGGACAGCAGAAGAGAAGACGGCATACAACAGAATAGCATCCTGCATACCTTGCAGCAAGTCTAAGGCTAATGTGCTCCTTCACTTTCAAGTGTTGTGCGGGGAAAAGTCAGTGGAGGCACTGCACCTCAGTGGTATACAGCCCTTTCAAAACATCCACTGGGAGAAGGCAAGGTCATGGGTTGAATGGTGGACCAGGCGATGTCATCTTCAAATGCTGTGCAAAGAATTCTCTCCACTTGATGACGTGGATTGGAGCCAGTGTCCAAAAGACACAAATGCTGTAGAGAGAAAAAATAGAGATTCGAAGATGACAAACACAGCATCACTTCGATCATTGATGATTGCACTGTACAAAAATGATAAGTCACGTGCCCATCAATACATGGTTTCTATTCGCAGCGGTAACATTACTTATCGTAGGACAGATCCGGAGGCAAGGCAGAAATCAGCCAAAGTCAGAAGAGAGCAACGTAAACGAGCATACTCAAGTGATGCAAAGTGTGAACATGGTCCCCCTGACAAGAAGTAGCACTTCACTAGACTGGGAAAATCCCTCTTGTTTAAGGAAGTTGATGTTAAGTATAGTGACGGTATGTGGTATAGGGGAAAGATTACTGCATATCATGAAGAAACGGATCATTATACTGTATTCTTTGACACTGATGGAGAGACAACAACCTTTCAACTACCTGATCCAGATGCCAGAGTAATAGGCCTAAGTGACAGTGATGGCGAAGATGGTGATTTTCACTAACATTACACTGCATGCATATGGCCAACTTCATGATGATACATACAGCCACATATCAAGCCACATATATATCCATTTCTTATTGATTTGCATACTATCTTATCTATCCCTGCACATGCAAGCTACAACTGTCTCTATAGCCAGTTAGCTATTGTGTTCCATTGTTCCATTGCTCATTGTTTCTATTAGCTACAGTATGAGTAGCTATTGGCTATTGCATGATTGCTAATGAGAGAATGCATGATGATAATGAGATTAGTGCATGCTAATAGCTGGCTACATTAGCTAGCTATAGCTAAAAATGACAGAAGAAACTGATGCAGTAAAGCTAGCAAGATGTTAGTGGCCTCAAACATCCATTTTGAACAACCATGCACAATATTACTACAGGGAACTCATGCAACAAGGAACTCACTTCTGTATGGTGATCGAGGTGATACTACGCCATTTTCATTATGAATATAATTATAACCGCACTTCCGTATAGTGAATAGTGATGACTATGAATATGATTATAACTAAACGAGGAGTCGATGAATGTAATTATAACTCTGAGACACAGAATGCAAACGTACACAGGCGCTCTGCTCGCAACGTAAAATCTTAGCAAGTACAGTGCGCTAGCAACGTAAAATCGTAGCACGTATTATACGGGCTAGTCACCAAGTGAAGGCACTACTCAGGGCGATCCACTTGGAATGGCCATGTACGCCTTGGCTGTCATTCCACTAATCAACAAACTCCAAGATTTGCATGGGAATACAAGGCAAGTATGGTTTGCTGATGATGCAACTGCAGTCAGCACATGTCAACGGCTTCGTGCATGGTGGGATGAGTTGGTAGCACGTGGACCCTCTTTTGGCCACTATCCCAAAGCCTCTAAAACCTTTCTGGTTGTGAAGGAGGAATATGCCGAGGAGGCTGAGAGAGCCTTTGCAGATACCAGTGTCAGCATAACCACGCAAGGCAAAAGACATGTAGGTGCTGCTGTTGGCTCCATGGCTTTTAGGGATGAGTTTGTGTCTGGAAAGGTGAAGAGCTGGTGCAAGGAGGTGGAATTGCTGTCACAGGCTGCCCTGAGCCACCCCCATGCAGCCTTTGCTGCCTACATCCATGGACTGGCCAGCAAGTGGACATATATTTCCAGGACAATCCCAGGGATAGGACATCTCCTTGAGCCTCTTGAGCAGGTCATCCAAGAGAAATTCATCCCAGCCATTACTGGTCGTCCATCCTGCTCGAAGATCGAACGCTCCCTCCTGGCCCTCCCAGCAAGAATGGGTGGCTTGCGGCTGACAATTCCCTCTGCAGACGCTGAGCATTGCTATGAAGCATCCAGCAAGATAACAACCCCAATCACTGCAATGATTGCTCTTCAAGGGAAGGATCCCATGTCTGCAAGCCTAGAGTCAAAAGCCATCAAGTCCTCTGTGCGAAACGCAAAACGTGACAATCAACGTGCTGAAGCAGAAGCAATCTTCAATGAACTCCCTCCTCCTCAACAACGTGTGCTGGAATGTACCAGAGAAAAGGGTGCCTCTGCATGGGTATCTGCTCTGCCCGTCGACGAACACGGATTCTACTTGCACAAAGGAGATTTCAGAGATGCTTTATGCCTCAGGTATGGTTGGCAGATTACCAATCTACCTCTTCACTGTGCCTGTGGTGAGCCCCTTTCTGTAGACCACGCAATGTGCTGCCATAAGGGTGGTTTCCCCACATTGCGTCATAATGAGATTCGTGACATGTCAGCTAATCTGCTGAGGGAGGTGTGCCCAAACACATGTACTGAACCCAGCTTACAACCACTCAACAGTGAAACATTCCAACTACGCACAGCCAATACGGACAACGAGGCGCGAGTGGACATCAGAGCAGAAGGGTTCTGGACTTCGGCACAAGTGGCATTTTTTGACATTAGGGTATTTCACCCTAGCGCCCCATCGTACCGAAGGAAAGAGCTGTCTGCTGTGTACAGGCTGCATGAAAAGGCCAAGAAACGTGAATATGGTGCCAGGATCCGCGAGGTGGAAAAGGGAGCCTTCACACCACTGGTTTTGTCCACAACAGGTGGAATGGCACGGGAGTGCACCGTGTTTTACAAGCGTCTGGCTGACCGCTTGGCCTACAAACGCAAGACAAACTACTCCCTAGTGATGGCTTGGCTGAGATGCAGAATCTCGTTCGCACTACTGAGATCCGCCATCAGGGCTCTGCGGGGATCCCGAAGCTCCACCACTGCTCTGGCTCCAGTGGATATTCCATTGGTGACCAGTGAGAGCTTCATTCACTAACTGACTTGATCCACCATAACTATTGACACTCATCCCTTTTACTTTGAATCTAACTTCAAGTATATACTACATATAGCTTGTAGGCTGTGCTCTCCCTGATGTGTATATATATTATTAATGGTTTTTTATACACAGGCTAGTCACCACGTAAAATCTTAGCACGTATAATACAGGATATGCATACTCATTTTCTGCAACTGTCTAAGTAACCGGGCTAATGCACGCACGTCGAGGCAGTAACTCAAGCCTAATGCACCCAAACGACGATGCCTGTGTGCAATCTGTGCCAAGCAGGCCATGCATCTGCGTGTACTCTTGCCAACAGAGAGAGTGGACAGACTGCACGCAGCTAAATGTAGCATTAGCGATTCGCTCTCTCGGGCCTAGTGCATCCACACAGTGATGCCTGTGTGCAATCTGTGCTACCTAGGTCATGCATCTATGTGTCCCCTTTCCTCATGAGAGTCCGAACAGGCTGCACTACGCGACGCTTTGGCGTTTGGGTGCTGGCAATGCAATACATACGCAGCTATATGTAAATATTAAGTGACTCGCCCTCTCGGGCCAAGGGCATCCACACAGCGATGCCTGTGTGCAATCTGTGCTACCCAGGCCATGCATCTGCATCCACCCTTGCCTCCTGTGAGGCTAAACAGGGCAAACTCCGCGATGCATCGCTGCCCAGGAGCAGTGAGTGCATCACGTAGGCAGCTACATGTAACATATACCTTCTCTAGTCTATAATGCACCCAAACGGCGATGCTCGGGCGTCCTCTATGCCACTCAGGCCATGTATGCCCCCCCCCCCCCCCATGTCACCTGATAGGGTGAATGAGCTACACCGCGATGCTTTAATGCCTGAAGTTGTGGTACATACAGCAGGCTGTTATTTAAGTGTTCGAGCCGAATCTGCCTATACGGTGAAACCTGGACGCTAGCTGAGCCATTCGGAGCATGTATCTACATGCTCTACGCCCCCTGCGAGAGTAGATCGCCGGCAGCACGTTCCATCGTCATCCAGGACCTGGAATGCATTATCTACGCCAGGCCATTGTTGATGCAATATCTCGCACGCCTTATGCGGTGCTGGCTTCTAGGTCGGTGGCAGCGCAGTGCTGGTGATACGATTCTCCCAGGTAGTCGTCCCGATGTGCCTATCCTATGCGGCATTTCCCAGCCAGTCAGTCCCCTTTGCCCCTATTTCAAAATAGCCCCACCCACGAGGGGTCCCAGTCTCTCGAGTATGTCGGTGCCTTGGTCGCTCGTGTGTGTGCTTTCCATTGAGGCCGGCCCCGAGGCTCTCTGTGGAGCAGAAGTGGAGAAATAAGCATGGGGACTACGCCATCTGGGGGGCTTTCATGCCTATTTCAAATTCTGGCAAGAGCAGTTGTAGGGGTTGGCTGTGGAGCTGGTTACCAGTTGCAGGGGCCATCATTGTGTGTGCATGCGTGAGTGTGTGGTGTATAGTTTGTGTCAGAATGTTATACAAGTACGCACTGCCATTGAGCCTTCGTGGTCATGTGACAGTCATGTGACTGCACTGACCCCAGTGCCCCAACTGCTGTGATGGTGTGGGAGGCAATCACATCCAGTGTTGGTCTTTGCCTTTGTCTCCTCACTTCTATCTCCATGGTAACAGGCCAGTGGAGAGTCTGTAGGGGAACCTCCCCTGAGGTCAGCCCTGGCGCTCTAGCTGTTGGTGCACACACCACCAGGTGGGAAGGGAGGAGAAGGCATATCCTCTGCAAGCAAGCAGGAGTCCAGACGGGCAGGGCAGTCCACAGCCCATGACGCCTCTACCAGTGGACAGAGATGGGTCCTTGTCCGTTGGAGTTGCACAGAGAGACAGAGTACTCTCTCCACCCATCCCCCCTACTCTGGCCACCAGCCGCCTCACAGTGGGTCTCTGTCAGCAGAGAAGGAGAGAAGTGAGTCTGCACTAGCACCTACTGCTGTCCTCAGTCTGTCCTAACTGGGCAGTGTGGTGGGGTGGGGCGGGGTGAGGCAGGTGTGTGTGTGTGCATGAGTGCATGTGTGCGCATGTAGTCGTGACATTCCGCACGCATTTTATAGCTTGTGTCCATTGTCATGCTGAGGGTAGTGTTTATGAACAGCCACAGAAAGAACCATAGTCACTGTGTTTAAACTCGCCACTCACTGGTTTGGGGCGAGCACACAGTTGAATGGCTTCCTATAGCACATATCTGTCTGGCTTGACAACTTGTGCACTTTATGTGTAGTGGTCAACAATTACACCCACCCACTATGGACAGTATATCTCATAATGTATGGTATATCTCATTGTGTACGCACCATACCAAACAGTATTGTTTTGTGCATGTACGTATATGAATTGCCTACAATGATATCATGCATGATTTGTGTGTGAGGCCCACATGTTGTGTTGAGTCCACTGACTACTGGTGATGCTCCTCGTGTGTCCTAGTCCTCTCAGCAGTTAACCCCGTGAGTCCGTGTAACCACCAGGAACTGATCTCACTGCGAGAGGAGCTCCAGCTCAGTGTGTTAATGGAGTCTGGCTTCAGGAATCATCTGGAAAAGGCAGCAGGAGGGTTCATGAGCCGATTTGAAGCACAGACAGCTCACTGTGCCAGCATCTCAGCATTAGCTGATACCTATTGTCGTGGTACTGTTCGTTGCAGCCAGAAAGTGCACACATGCTTGTTTGAGATACAACTCTCTCGACCTTTTCAAAGATTATACCATAATATATACAGTCAAAGAAGTTGTCAATCAGATCAAAATAGCATCCTTGTGGTATATACAGTGATACAAAGGCCCCGCAATGATGAAACGAATTAAACCGTACCTTTTGCCTCCAGTACTTGAGGTAGGAGAGGAGGTCTCCAAATGGAACAAACTCCAGGACCAGTGCAAGTGGTAATGCAGTGGAGACACAACCCACCATCTGGACCACATGACAACACTCCCCAGTGGACACCTTTTTCATTATGACAATCTCCTCCAGGAAGTTCTCCACCCCTCGCTCATCTGCACCTCCTATTCACATTGTGCATGTGTATGTGCATGCATTTGCATATACGTATGTGTGTGTACATGTGTGTGCATATGCATTCAATATGCAACAGAAAATTATTTTAAGCACTGTAGTCGATACAAGTACACTATAACAGAAACTTTTGCTCATTTTTCCAGAAAGCATTCTGGGCACCTTTGAGAATTTTAATAGCCACTGTGTAGGGGGCTTTTCCTTCCAGTGTCATTCTCTGTATGTGCCTCTTTGCCAGTTCTGTGCTAACATCCATTGAGAGTGCACCTTGATAGACCAGTCCAAAGTTGCCTTCTCCTAGTTTGGCATCTACTTTGAAGTGGGAGCCAGACAGTTCCCATTCATCACGTTTGGTGGGCATGAGCCTCATCAGAGCTGTGGAATACTGCAAGTACATATAGTTACAATAAACTACTTTGCATCCATGTGTAGCTAGCATGCAGTTATAGGATAAACTATCGTACAATGTGTACACAAACACATGTTAAACCATGTTATGTGGCACGTCCACACCTCTGCCTGTTCTTCCTGTCCCTCAACCTTGTACAAGCTGTACGGGTTCACGCAGAGACTTAATTGATTTACACAGCAACATTATTTTGCACAAAGTCTCAGAACATATACATTATAATGAGATGGACATTACATCTGATAAGCTACCAGCAGCCTCTTGCATGCATGTGAGGGAGCTGAAGTAAATGCACTGAATTTTTCCAAACCCTAATATACTACAAGACCTTATGCAAATTCATTATTGTACATACATGAAAGGAAGGCACAAACACTCTTAGTAGACATGACATGGAGGTTATGTAGCACAGGTCACTGGTTGTAACCTTATAATTATATAAAACAGTCACTTTAGGGTTTCTTGTCCCATTCACACACTGCACACTGCAATCACTCATGTGATCACATCATTTGAACAGCCGAGTCTCATGTGCCGTACGCCATCAGAATTCACGTTAGGCTCCACCAAGTGAGCGAGCGTACTATGTATATATAATATTAATGCATTCAGTAACAAAATTTGATCTCCTATATAACGTCTGCAGCTCACCGCATATGCCATCATCCTTCACCGAAGTTCCCTCAATCATGGGAAAGCATGCCATTTTGTTGCTACAGTTATGTTTTGATCTGTTTTATATACACACCTATACCACCAATAAAAATACATCGCACTGAATGTTTTAACTATATTATCATAGAAGTGACTTTGCTGGTGTGTCCAATCAATCACTGCAGCTATGTCAATTAATTCTGGACGCCCAATGATCACAAATTAATGCATGAATTCATTGATGACTTACCAGTTTCCGCACCCAGGGCTTTAGCTGTAGGCTCACTTGAAACCACAATAAGAGGGGGCACACCTATAGATTAAGGCATACACAGAGAGCATGCATCAGTTGTACCTGACTTGCATGACATACTGTCAATTGTGCATAGATTAGAAAGGCAAATTTAACTGCCACCCAATTGTCATATGTATACATCTTTGTATGGCATCAGAGAGCCTCTACAGGGATGGGTACCTCCGCCAGAATGTAAAATTACTCAGCCATGGCTCTGCCGTGACCTCGTTTTATACTCTGGCTACTGTCCTCATGCCTGGGCTATAAATTGTTTATACTCCATTGTCCATGGTGATCGAGCGTAAACCAGTAGAGAAATGTGATGAAAAACAAGAAAAATGAACATTTTGCCTCTCTTTCCAATGGATCCCTGGACATTAGCCACCAAGTACATCGCAGGAAACACTGGTGACCTGGTGGGCTATTACTGCTTTCCAGGATTGGAGATGCGCACAATGTTCAGCCTACTAAATCTCAAATGTCCAAACAATCTCTTGGTGAAATGTGAAGCTGGCACACTGAACAAGTGGATCTCTAGATTCTTGGCTGAAGCTACACAGATGTGGAGATGGCTCATCTTATCCTCCGAGACCATTCAGGCGCTCTTGGTAGGGTTGTTTTGACACAATCGCATAACAGCAGAAGAGCTATTGGTGTTACTCCTCCACCTTCACTGTCATGATGTCCATCCATTAATTCAATACTTGCAAATCAACTGATCAGTGATTAGCTTTGTGTATTTGTCATAGGCAGACATGCTCCAATATAAAAGAAGACTAATCGACACACCCTGTGTCACATTTCACAGGGTACATCTCTGAACTAATCCCTAGTACATGAAAACCAAACCTTCTATTGTAGCATTAATTACAATGTACAAACATAATATTACGATTGTACATAATATGCAAAAGTATACAATCACATGCACTATATAGTGACCCATTTGGTTCCTCATCACTCACATGGTCCTGCACTGTACTTGCTGAGATTCTGTCGGTCCAAACTGCTAACATTGCCAGTATTTAACGATACAGTCTCAGCTAATTTGAAATGCAGCAACACAGTGCATCAATAATAATTATAATTATACTTGTCGATGACAATGCCCAATGTGTCAACAAGGCCTAATAAATATGCATTGAGGCACTAGATTTTGTAGACTTTATATATACACTATGGCACTGCATGGGCTGGGTGACCACAGCTCACATGCATTCACTTTAGTGGAAACCATTGCTCACCAGCTCTGCATTGTAACCCAATGTGCACAGTTTCATGGAAACTCCACACAGAGACAGCTGATCAATTAAATCAGTGAACTGTTCTACATATATATTATATCTCCCAAGCACTGACAAATGCTTATGCTTCCATAGAGGTGATCATGCATACAAAGCACTACCACAACTATACAAGCAAGCTGGTTGTATAACACCTTCATGTTCGACAGCATGCAAGGCACTCATGCCAATTCCGGCACAGCTATAAGATAATAACAGTAAACATTAAGCATGTACTAAATTGATCAATCCCTAGGCTTCCAACTGCATGCACACGCACCATCCACTCCTGTGATCCAAAGTGAGACGGTCAGACAGTCACTTCCACTAATATTCACTGCGCGCACATCATTTACCACCACATCTCCCAGAGGAACACCAGCCAATGTTGACAAAAAATGCCCCAATTCCAACCTTGTTTAAAGAAGGAAGTTCACATTATGTTACATTAATTAGTTCACAATAGTATTAATTAATTTATACTAGGCACTAAAGTGCAAAACCCTTAGCCCAATAACCTAGAAAATGTCAGTCATCCCAACGAAAATGTTATTTAGAAGATGAAGTATCATATCTAGAGATGGCATTAAGCCAAAAACGTGGACATATCTTCCTTCAGATGAATGATATATGTGTCCGGAGCTGATCAACGTCCAGTGATTAAGATACAAGTGTGCTCTATATTGCGACTTGCAAACAAAATGGCAAAGCTGGCAACTAAAACACCACATGGTTGAGGGAAGCGTCACGTCATTAAAAGATGCTCATGCACTAGCAAAGGCAAACAAAATTGCTGACAGCTGCGTTAGTAACTTTGATGCAAATTTTGTAGCTTTGCAAAGAGGCTGTTTTCTAACATATTTTAATTTAATCTTTTGCAGCACTGAGGTGACCTGTAGGTCTTCTTGAATGACTCATTTCTGTATGCAATATTGAACCGGACGCACAAATACAGCCAACTACTGTAACCATTGCAGGCAAACATTTCTTAAGAAATGGAGTACATACCTGTCAATGTCTTTTGGGTTGGTGCCATTCCTTGGGAAGCTAATTTCTATCTCCTCATCTGCTACAAGTGCTGGCATAATGCAGGCACAACCAAGCGGCTGGTCACCAGTGTCATACACCACAATGGAACGGCCCATTACTGCAGATCCAAATTAATGCAGAAACATGCAGCAATATAGACAGCAGACAGTAGTACTTATGACATCACTTTCTAGTGGGAAACCCAGAAAATTGGACCATGCACTTGCTACTCAGTGAATCAGTACATAATGAATGTGGACTATTTAAGAATATGAAGAGGTACTGATTGCTTGCTGACAGAAACATAAGTTTGAGAAAAATAATGACATTCTTAGAAGTTAAATTAATGGGTCTATCAGCACCAACTTTGGAAAAGACTGGATGTGTCTCGCCATATCTTTGTATTATACAGGCTATAAAAAAAGAACTACTATATAGACTTTACCCAGTTAGCAATGGAAGAAATACTACATGTATATCATACCATACATATCTATGGAGTGTGCAAATTATAGTCTAAAACATTATTGTCTTAGATGAGCTTCTTTTCATAAATTACCATCAATTCTCAGTAGAGTACATATTACTGAATGATTTTAGTAATGGTGCACATGCAAAATTCGTAAATGTGGCAGCAGTCTCATACTTGCATTGTTGAATTCAATCAATTTGAATAAGTTCAAGTTGAGCGAAACATACAGAAACTGTTAATAAATGCACATTGCAGGATGCTGAACTAAAGCTAGATTTTGGTCAACTGCTTACTACTACTCCTTAAATATAATACGCCTTATTATGAAAGCCAGCTATACTGTTCGTTAAAGTACTACCTTCCCTTCTAGGCAAGCCTATACAGCATATTCTGAGCCTCCCTTGCAATGAGCCTCTATGCAACATGGCTTTGCAGTAAGTTGCTTCGATAATCATGAATTCTATATATACTCTTTCAAATAATAATATTATCATAATTATAATACCTATGTATTTTCAACGCACCAGAGAGTGGTCCAAGTAGATGCAAGTTCTCATCATAAAATGAATAGGTCTTGTGAGGATGAGTTGCCATTGGCTCAAGACTAAGTGTCCCCAGCTTCCCACTGATCATGAGGTCTCCCATGGCACATCTCAGCTGACTCACTGAGCTGCAGTCATCCAAGTAGCCAGACTCTGTAGTTGTGTTTACTCCATATGGGTTGTACTGTGCTCCAATGTGGTCAGAGCAAGTTCCATTGCCTTCTGCAAACCCCTCATGAACATGCCATTTATGGCTGCTTGTAGTCTGTAATGCAAATTTAGGATATAGGTGTAAAATGGAATAAACATTACCCAGTTCTACCTATAACATTAACCAGTGATCACTGTATTAATAATAATAATTATTATACATTTAGGCAGCTGCAGCCATTTCCTCTGCCCTTTGCCTTTCTGAACTTAAAAGACCTGACCCTTCTGACCTCTCTGTATAAGTGAATTGCTATGGTCGGTGTACATGTAGTTACTGTGAATCTTATACTTTATGCTTCACAAATTTTGCTAATTTAGTATATAATATGTATAATATAAATGAATATAATATAAAGGTGCTGCTGATAAATTCTTGTGAGTATTATGATAAAATGACATTCACAGCAGTGGGATATCTGCATATCCACAATATACTGATTGTTATCCAAGTCGGTATTATACAACACATTGTATACACTATATAGTCATGCCCTATAATGTTCCATTGCATGTTTTACTTACGTACACTGGCGATGAGCCTACGTATATATATGGTGTGTAGTCATGATTGACATGCAATGTGACTTAAAACTGACCTGGTTTCTGTCTGCATAGAAGATGTCTACAGTGATCACGGTGGGACCAAGAGTCCAGTCTGGCAGGTACACTGCTTGAGACTGGATAGCATGGGAGTGTGAGTGAAAGGTACAGCAGTAATTATTGTAATTATATTAGTTATTTTGGAGAAGATAGGTAGTGATGATTCATCAGTGCAACGATTATTTGCACACTGAAAATGAAGTACAATATTAAACAGCCTCGAGATATGCATCTGACATCATGCATCATGGGACATTCACTGTATGTAATATACATGCACATGCATACAACAACTTTTATGTGTATATAGGAACCGCATTGTGGTTTACTTCATCATCTTCATATAAATAATATTATATCAACTCACAAATGTTATTCTTCCTCTCAGCGTGGATTCACCAAACACAGCATAGCCCTTCACAGTGTGACTTTTGGTAGGTACAGTGAGTTCCAGTGAGTTGCACTCAGAATCATTCACCTTTGTATAATATGTGGAACAAGTGAATAAGTTTACACATTGCCATAGATCAAGACAATACATGAAAATGTGTATATACATGATTCATGCTTACCACATGACCCAGAATGCTGGCACTGCCGATGAGAGGAACTTCATATAAGAGGGAAAACACACCCAGTCTGTGATTGGGGAGATCCCCTACTGGAAACAGGTCAGATGTTTGTTCCCCATCAGTTACTTGTGGACCTGGACCACTCCAAGGGTCAAATATGGCTGCTTTGCTTGAGCATGTGCCAGCAATGCCATCCAAAATGGAATATTGAAGGATTTTATCATTTGATGCATCAACAACAATTGCTGGGATAAACCGATTAGACTGACTGAAAGTTGTTTTACCTTGGTAGCTTGCATCCACAGGAAATGCAGTTTCTAGCCTACCACAACCGAGAATTTCCCGCGACTGTGTTTGCACAGACACGGCATATCCAATGTAGGAGGTCACAGTAACTTTATCCGATAGCTTAAATGAGAATGTAGAATTGGGCAGATAGTTAGCACCAATTACCAGGGATGAGAGTGGGAGTGCAGCAGCCACTTCATCACATCCATGCAGTATGGTGTCATAGGGACCCTGCAACAATGGAAATTATCAAGTCATGTTTGAATGTAGATGTAGGACTGGTACAAATGTAATGGGGACTTCTCAGCTGGCCGTGGCATTAGTGCTGAATGGGTTCTCAAAAACCAGCTTGTATGGATGGAAATCTTGCCGGAATTTTGACCAGGGTATTCCACCACACAGTGCAAGTTGCAATGTGCTCGCATACGTGCTTGTGCACACCAGTGATACTGCAAAGTGGCATACAAAAAACACCACCAGTGCAAGTTTCAGGTGATGACCACCATGAGTGTAAGTTATGCTTTGCGTTAGTTGATAACAAATAACACCACCAGCGCAAATTCATCATGGGAACTAGAAGGAGCGGAATGCAGCAACCAAATGCAGGTAGCACAAGGGCAAGTTCTAATTAGGGTTTCTGCCCTTGTGCAAGCTGCAATTGGTTGCTGCATCCTGCTCCTACTAGTGCCCGAGATGGTCTTGGCCCTCTACAAATCGCGCTGGTGGAGTTTTTCTTATCACCATCACCTAAAAGCAATAAAAGCGTAACTTGTATCCAAGGTAGTCATCACCTGCAACTTGCACTGGTGGTGTTTTTTGTATGCCAGCTTTCCCATTTACTGGTGTGCACAAGCACATATGGCCGCGCATTGCAACTTACACTGTGTGATGGTGTTTGTGGTTTGTGGTGGTGATGGTGTCCATATACATGTGTGGGGTGGGGGTGAGTGGTGTGTGTGTGTGTGTGTGCAGTGTATTTTTGGTAATGCGTATCTGTGCATGTCTTTGTGCATGGGGCAAACAACCAACCAAGAAAAAGGGAATTAAAGTGAAGACAAGTCAACCGAAAAAAGATGATAGATGTGCCTATTAATGGACTCCCTCCTGCTTGTGAATCAACTGTACTAAGCCCAGTGCCAATGGCTATGTGATAATAGGTGGTAATAGGGTGTTGTAATTTATTTTTGCATATGTCAGTCATTCTGTATTATTAATTGGAACTATCAGAAGTAGTGGAAGCTTCTCAAGGCATCACAGAAGTTTCCTATGTGTTCTGCATATAATTATATATATATATATATATATAATATTATATATACAGTGCAAATTGCAAAATGCGTAACCTAATCATAACCTAATGTAATACAAATATTTGAGCACTCTGGCCACCTTGAGGGATGAACTGAGTGCATGTACTTAAAGTACAGAAACATTTAAGGTTTTTAAACATGGAATGGTCTATTAAACCTTCCTCAACTGAATTATAAGGCAAAATTATTTGCATATAAATGCCAGCACTGCTGCATGCTCTGAGTGCTCAAACACTACATTATCTATATTACATGACATTACCATGGTAACTTGCACTTTATTTATTTATGTCATGTAAGGTTTTGTCATTAATATTATGCACTGTATAGGAGAGATGGTTAATAACTACTATAGAATATTTATGTGAATGAACAAAATGCACACTATTACGTATAATATGTGGGTATAGATTGTACATGTACCTACGTATGTACAGTATATGTGCAGAGCTTCAAATTGTATAAATTTTATACTTAGTCACAATCTTAATTGACTTCTCCTAATTAACGCTGCAGCTATGCATATCAAAACAAAGGTCTAATTTGGTTTGTACTTTGACAAAATAAGACAGTCTTTGTACACTGCACCATACACATGCATGTATGCATTGGGATACGAAAACTTACGAGTATCGCATTGTGCAGGACAATGTTAACAGGAATCGGTGTTGTGTTGCTGCCATGTCTTCTCTCACTTTGGAAGTATGCAAACAGAATGGTTCCGTCAGCTGAAAACATATAGATCCATCACATATCAAGTTAATATACTTCTATAACAACATAGAATATTATCATATACACAAATTTGTATATAAGTTTGACAACATCAGTAATCATGACAATATTGACAGTTTAAGTATATTATACTTCAGTTCTGTATGGATACATGGAGCCAGCTGTGGTGCATGTATAATAATTATTATTATTATAAGTAGTACTGTATAGGACATAGGGGGCTGAGCTGAGCTACAGTCTTAGATCCATTCATATACTTACATGGCCATTGAGTGATGTATATCTTCCCAATCAGACCCATTGTGAAGTCAATGTTTGCAAGAGAATATGACACAGATAATGGAATAATTGTACCACAAGCAACTGGCTCTCCATTGACACCTAAAACTATAGAATTCATTATGAGAGAAGCTGTAGTTACATTGGGAATTATTCTTCCACCTCTGCTGCTGTATGGCAGTGATCTTCCAACATATTCTTGCCTGCAGCGCAGTTTGGGATTAACAGTAAAGTCCACTGGTAACTCATGAATCTGCCACTGGATATTGTAATTGAAGCGGTAGGTAATTTCCACATTAGAACCAATCTGGTAGAGAAAGACTTGGCTCTGAATTCCTCCCATGGCAAAGAATGCTGTAACTGGGGAAGACAGTTAGGAGGAGTCAGATGTTATCATGTGGTGTATTTCACACAGGGTCTGAGAACTGTGATGTTTTTAGGGCGTTTCACGGCATATACAACAGTATAAACATACCTCTGTTTTGAGCATCAACATGGACTTGCACGGGTGCAATAACAGCAAGGGCTGCAAGCACACAGCACACTGTGGTGCACATCATTACTGGAGCTGCTGTAGTAAAGTGGAACCATTACTGCACTAATATAGATAGAATAAGTCTCTAAAAGTTGCCTGAAAATTGTCTTGTGTATGATATCATTTTATAATTATAATTATATTGTACTGTGATTGCACAACCATAGGAACTTAAGCATTGCTAGGCAATCTGATATATGTGATATAGACTTTGGAGAAAAATGGCATCGCTTCAGGAAGCACTTTCAGGCAAAAGGTTTGTCTTTTGCGGACTTAATGCACCATATAGTAAAGTAGATCCTCATTAATTATTTTAGAACCTCCAGGGGACTGCACAGAAAGTTGCAATTATTGAGAGTTCAAGTAATCGAAAGCAATGAAATACCATAAGTATATGTATAAGATAACACACCCAAAACATCCTTAAAGTGATAGCTACTGTGTTATTACACTGTACTAGCAAAAAGATCAGTAATCTTGGCCTCTTTTTCCTGTTGTGCTATTGCTGCATCAATGGATGAACAAACTCTTGAGAGCTGTATGGCAACATCAGTGTTTTCCAGATAAAGTGAGTGCCTCTGCATCACATCCATGGCAGCCTGAACTTCTTTGATAGATGGTGGGGGCCTCGGTTTATCATGCTCTTCGAAATCGTCATCACTGTCCTGATCACCATTGGCGTCAGCATCATCAGTACTCTGATATTCTGCGATGATGTCTTCATCTGTAATTATATATAGCACTAGTTTCGGCATCAGCGCTAGCATCAGAAATGACCCACTCTTCAAGAGTTACTGTGGTGGATACTACATAATTCTGGCTGGATGGATTGCAGCTCTTGCATTTCTTCCAGTAGGTTGGCAAATAGATTGTCTTCACTGCCTGAGGTGGCACTTTCATTGATACCAGCTTTGCAAAAGCATGCAGCAATTGTGCTTACTTTCACCTGCCTCCACGCAACCTTCAGCATCAGCATGGCATCTAAGATTGAAGTTCCTGACATTTGTATAGTGCTTCTGTCAGATTGAGCATCAATTTCACGCAATGCTTTCTGCACTAATTTGTCTCCTATAGTATGCTTTGAAGATGCGGATAACTCTTTGGTCCATTGGCTGTGTTTTAGACGTTGTGTTGGGTGGTAAAAATTTCATACAAGGGTAACAGACGTGCAACCATCTACATGTGGATGGGCTGGACAGTTGTCTACAAGGAGTGTCACCTTTCCTCCATTAGCTGAAATGGTCCAATCGAACTCTTGAAGCCATTCAGTAAACAACTCTGCATCCATCCAGGACTTCTGATGACGGTAACAACATAGCAAATTCCTTACTCTCCCTTGAAGCCTTTGGGCTTAGATTTCCCAATTACAAGCAAAGGCAACTTATCACTTACTGCATTGGCACCACAGAGAACAGTGATCCTCACTTTGCTCTGCTTGCCCCCATGGCATCTCTCCTTGAAAAGGTGCAGTGATTTGGAAGAGCTTGGTAAAACAAACCACACTCATCAAGATTGTATCCTCTGCCTTAAATTGAGAAAGAATTGTGGGTAGAGTTGTTTCATCCCACGGTGCAACCATTTATTCACTGACAGTTGCACTTTCTCTAGCTACAACCTTAAAGTAAAAGGTTTCCTGCAAAAACATTCACAAATGTAGGGATGGTGCAGCGAGTCATTAAAAATCGAGTATATGCACCAACACACCACGCTGGCAACAAAAGTCCAGACCCTACAAGGAGGGGGTCCCTTGCCAGTCTGGCAATCCACAACCCCTGCAGGTCACGATTCCTCGCCTTCAAGAGACTTTGCATACATTGCACCCAGGTCAACATTCTCAGGCTTCAAGACACTTTGAAGCCGTTGTCACCATCCCTACATCTGGCAACATGTGCAGTCAAGGTGGCATGCACGTGTACGCACTGAAGCAAAGATGGTGCACACAGATATGCAAGTGAGACCGTTAGCACAACATGTAGCAGGGGATACTGCTGTCAGCACCTATATGGTGTAAATGGTGTGTATAATTATATATAGCACAAAGGAGCAGTGTGGACAAATTAGTGTGGAAAGAGCATGTGAAAGGTATCTGTTGTCTCTGTTGAGGTCCTGATAATACACAGAGAGCAGATGTAGATGTGAGATCGATGCTATATCTGCATGTGTAATGTTGTTGGTGGCTGGTACAGGATTTGGCTTGAAGTGGTAACACATCAATTTATTGGTTTGGAAAAGAAAGCATTTGGACGTGAAGGGTGACTACATCATATATACCTTGCAAGGAAGTGATTGGAGCAGAAAGTATAGAGTTCTGCATCACAGAGTGTGGCTGTGTAAGTCGCAGCATTAAATATCACTAACTATGGTGTCACTGGAATAGATAGTTGGCGGAGAAAGATGTTGCCAGATGTAGGGATAGTGACAACAGCTTCAAAGTGTCTTGAAGCCTGAGAATGTTGACCTGGGTGCAATGTATGCAAAGTCTCTTGAAGGCGATGAATCGTGACCTGCAGGGGTTGTGGATTGCCAGACTGGCAAGGGACCCCCTCCTTGTATCTGGACTTTTGTTGCCAGTGTGGTGTGTTGGTGCACGTACTCGATTTTTAATGACTCGCTGCACCATCCCTACATTTGTGAATGTTTTGGCAGGAAACCTTTTTATTTGCCTTGTTTCTAAAGTTTTTATGGAATGTAAACTGTACATGGGCATGTTGAATGCTTATGGAATTAGTAGCAGGCATACAGGCACATAGTTTGCATGGATGAGCAAGGCCCATTGGAGGGGTTTTGTTTTAATTGTTAATATCCATATATACATTCAGAGCACTGTCATGCGCCGGAAAATGAATTTAAATGAATGCAGCCTGACCAAAGCAATTAGCGATGTAAACCTGTGGATGGTTTACTCCCTACTCCCAGCTGTCATTGGCAACATACTGAATGTACAAGGTGGCAGTTTGTGTGGGCATAGACGTTATATACTCTATCTATGATTTGGGCTGTGATTTCTAATGTACAAAAGAGTACAGCGAGTAGAAATCCACGTAATTCTGTGGTGAAACTAAGACCATACCCCTTAGAGTTCGTGGGCTACAGTGTGTGGAGAAGAAGAATTGGCAGAAAAGGATGAAATCCCAAAAAATGCCAAGGAGGTTTTCTACGCGCTTGAGCCTTTACACTTGGAAGAATGATTAGCATTTGTTTGTGTACAGCCCGCACTTTATACTCGCTTGTTCCATTCGTTGATGCTTCACTCTGTAGCCAGAATGCTAGCAGCGGTTATCCATTGTCATGGTATACAAACAACCATCACCATCCCTACATAGACAGCACTACTGTGCTATCTATGCATAGGCGTAATGTCATGCACTCTGTCTTGTCTGGCAGCTAGACCACTCCTATCTAATCGCCACCATACATGTAGTCTCGCTTCGCGTAGCAACCTCTGGCCTTAGTGTTTGCGTTGCACAAGAAGCAGGAAGAGGTTTGGCGGCTTTTTGTGAATTGCTGCGGCCACAGAGCATCTCGCCCCAGCCCCAGCCACAGAGTGAATTGCTCCGGCCACAGAGTATCTCGCCCTAGCCACAGGGCGTCATATAACAAGGAACAGAAACACATAGAATAGTAGCTGTAGAATACAGAGCTGAAGGCGAAGAAATACCGCGAAGGTAACCGAAAGTGTAGGCTTACCATATTTGCGGTAACTGTGGCCGCCTGATGCGCAGGAAAGGTCAAAGAGGAGAAACTGCGTATCGGGACACAACCAGTCGGTCGAGAAACATCATTGCAAATGGCGGCATGTTTGGGAGCGAGGCGGCCATTGTGTGACGTCATTGCAAATGGCGTCTTACAGATAAGCGTCGTCAGAGAAGCTGGGAAAATCTTCATTTGCATGTTGCACCGCGGCACTCTCTAATGTACAAAAGAATACAGTGGTCGGAAATCCGCGAGATACTGCGTTAAAGCTAAGACCTCACCCCTTAGAGTTCGTGAGCTACAGCGCGTGGAGAAGAAGAAGAATTGGAAGAAGAAAAATACGAAATCCGAAAACTGCCAAGGACGTTTTCTACGCGCTGGCGCCTTTTCACTTAGAAGAACGGTTAGCGTTCGTTTGTGTACAGCGCACACATTCTACTCGCCTGTTCCATTCGCCGATGCTTGTCTCTGTAGAACGCTAGCGGCGGTTTTCCATTGTATTGCGGTATACAAACAACCACCACCATCCCTACATAGACAGCACTGCCGTGCTGTCTGATAGAATTGTGCTTCAAGCCAACCATCTGAGGCCTGGAATTTTCAATTTCCAACTCTTGGCATACTGAAGAGCCTTTTCTTGGATTACCTTGCCACATTGGCACATGTCTGTCCTTTACGCAGTGGAACCATTTCAGTAAAGCAGCATCAAGGTCTTCATGCTGTCTAGAGTGAATCCATCTTCTTTTAGGGCCTGTTGAGGCACTGTTATTCGCAGCTATGACCTTTGCAGAATTTTTCTTCCATGTGGAGACGGTGTTCCTGAGTACACCAGACTTAGCAGCCACTGCGGTGTTTGTCATCCATTTCCGGAGGTCCATAATGGCATTATACCTCTTGTGAATTGAGAGAGACTTGTGGGCCCTGTGCTTCAATGTTGACATTTTCGCGGTATATAGCTACCGTGGCATGTCGTGCAATGCTAACATGCAATTAACTTAGCTAAAGTATTATAATCACATACTGGTGGAGAAACACTTAAACACTCACCAATGTCTTCCTCTGTAAGATCTGCCAGAAGAAAAGGGCCAGAGAGTTATAACAAAAGGCCTGTGGCTATTGGTCTGGCAGCAGCTCAACATTTTAAACAACCCAAAGTTAACAACTAGGTTAACAGGTTGTGGTGAGGTTTAGTGAATGTATATTGTTGTGCTGAATTGGCTGCCCAACCACTATAAAGCACCCTAAATTCTAATTAATGACATCATAGCATTACATCATTAATGCACTCGGAAATGGGGGTGAGGAGGGTGATCCCATAAATTGCAACTAAGTGAAGGTATATAGCTCCATTACAAAACATAGTGTAACAGTCAAAACAAGGTCATTAAGTCCTGTATGAAAAATTAATATTGCCATAGGCATGCAGGCAGCAGCTGTGAGATGAATGCCAAACTCATGTCCTCTTCCCTGCATCCCTGCATTCAATTAATGACATTGCACAGACAAGCATGAGAATTGCATATACATCCAGCAAACTCCAATTATATTATATTATGAAGTATAGCTAATACATACATAATAGCACATACACTATTTAAATAATGCACTATTCCAACTATTCTTGCAGTATATATGCATAATAGGATACGAAAGTGCAGTGTAATTAGCAAGGACGTATAATTATATAAGGCATAATTACATAATGTATAATACTATTATTATATACGTTCCGTTTGTATACCATGTGTTTAACATGGGAGTCCAGGTATCACTGCGTGATATACGTACAGTTGTTTCAGGATTTTATTGGCCCCATCCTCACATTACACATTGCAATCACTCATGTGATAGTAGTATTGGGGAAAGCTGAGACTCCCCTGTCATACACCTTTGGAAAGCATACAAAGCTTTGCCATTCCAATACTCATCACGTGTGTGAATGCAGTGTGCAATTAATGTGATATTAACCCTGAATTGACTGTATACCAATAATTTTTAAATTAATTAATGGTGACCATGAGACACTTGTAAATTGTGTACAATCACTTTAGCCATCTATCCTACTTCTATTAGCTTTTGGCCCTGACTATAAACGAACAAAACGAGGAATAAGCGGTTGGGAATGTCTGCCTACCACCAGGAATACATATGTATGTATATAGCTAGTGATACCACTCTCAAATGTGGGGAATATATAGGTGACATAAGTACTCTCAGTCTTCCATCTCCAGTATATTATAGACCCAATCCCATAGACGTGATGGCCAGCCATATGTGCTCAGTCTTAAGGTGGCCACTTGGACAATGTAGAAGAATGATTTGACACGAAATCTAACACTGGGGTCTTCTCTCAAACATGCCTCATAAATGCAGTGCAAGTTTATATAATATAATCTATGGTTACGTATACATATAGAAAGATGTATATATAGGCATTATAATTAGTAATATACACTGCTACACGTATGTTAATAGTACTTTGTGATCCTGTACCAAGCCAAGAAAAGCCATTGTGGTTAGGAAGTCTGAATGGCCAGAAATTGGTTTCTCAATAAAATTATAATAAATATATCCATGCAAAATGCATAAATTAAACTACAGTAGCAAAGCTAAGTAATTTTAGGCATTCAATTATTAGTTATAACACCTCTAGGTAGGATATGGCTGATTTATAAGCATGACCACCAAGGGTGGGAAGTGCTCAAAGGGGGAGTGCTTATCAATCAGCCAATTCTGACTGGAGGTGTTATAATTCATTTATTTCCTGTTGCTATAGGTTTAGCTTTGGAAAGCCTGGCTATCAAGTGTGTAGTAGTTTACCAATGTTCTCAACCAGCTTTAATACAACACTTGGACACTGCAGATTGAAAAAAATTGATTATTAACTACGAATGCTTATATGTAGATGTAAGTGTCAGCATACAGTTCATTATTCATCAACTACCAACACATATATGGATATAACCTTCCTCACACCTGTATAGCAGCACATTGATGAGTACACAATGTTAAACAGGGGGTGTCCCTATTCGCTGGACTGGATCACTGGACTGGACTACTGGACTCCTGTAATTTTATGCAGAAGAGTAACTATGACGTCATAACTGAATGTCTGCCGAGAAGTTTGTACAGAGATCACTGTCAATATTCAATTGTACAAACAGATCGGACTGCTCCAAAAAGTATACAGACTTCCAAGCAATAACTATACTAGACTTCCTAGATGAATTGTCTATAGCCGTAGAATCTTCTATTCCAGGTCACTCATTATATTATGCTGGAACTACTGCCATGAACATTGGTCAATCATCTGGAGATCGGACACCTAAAACACTCACACAACATAGTTGAACATCACAATATACCACCAATTCAATGCAGACCAATAACTTTAATTTTTAAACAGAATGGTGATTACAACAAACACATACTTGACGTCCTAGAGAACTTGACAACTTTGCAACTGAAAGCCACACCTAACCCACACCTGATAGACTTAAAGACAATGACAATAAATTTTACTTACTAGCGGACCAGCTTGGCAATCGCAAAACCCATCATAGATCGAACAGAAAGCCATGGTACTGATACTTAAAGAAAAGACCTGAGAAAGTCACAAAATGATTTAATTATAGATGCCACACATACAAAGAAAGGAAAGCTCAATGCCAATGCTACAAGTAGAAGCACTAGCTGCTCAAGCCAGAGGCTCTAGGTTTGATTCCTGGTGGTACCACTATTTATTCTTTCCCTTCGCCACTTCAAAGGTCTTCGAACAGTAACACACACACACTTGCCCCACAATGCTGTCAAGTGAGGACAGCAGTAGGTGCTAGTGCACATTTACTTCTCTCCTTCTCTGCTGACAGAGAACCACTGCATTTGTGTGGGCTGGTGGTCAGAGTGATTGGGGGATGTGTGAAGAGATTACTCGGCTGCTCTGTGAAGCTCCAATGGACAAGGACTCATCTCTGTCCACTGGTAGAGCTGTCATGGGAGGGTGATCAACTGTGGATGGCCACACACCACTGGGTTCCAAATTGTTTGCGGAGGACATGCTCTCTCCTCCCCTCCCACCTGGTGGTGTACCAATAACTGGAACACCAAGACTGACCTATGGGGTGGTTCCCCCCCATAGACTCTCTACTGTCCTAGGTACCATGGAGACAGCAGCACTAGGGAGAGAGGTGTGTAAGACCCACACTGGACTCGCTCGCTGGGACTCCCTCACAATCACACACAACACATGTAGTTGTGAAACACTGGCAGTCTGCATGCTGGCATTGTGGGGACTGCAGTCACATGACTGTCACATGACCACTACAGAACGGCAGCAGTTAGTGCATACTCTGACACAAACCTATACACCACATGATCACTAAGAGAAGGGCCAACCACAGTTAGTACGTATTCTTTTTCTCTCTCACACACACAGCACATTCAGCACACACTGCTTGCTGGCATGGAGCACCCCACCACTGCACAGGTGGGTGTTTGAGACTGCACTGGTACACCCAAAGGGCTAGTATTGTGAGCTGTGGATAGGGACAAGAAGACATGTCTCATGTCTTGAACAAGACACAGTCATCTTTATTCCTTCTACTAGAAACAGACTCTCAGAAGTGGCCTGCATGACAAGTCCACTCCTGACAACACGGCAGTAGTATGGCACTAGCTAGGGGTCTCCCCTCTCAATTGGGTACAGCTATGATTTGAGTGAACTGAGCATGGAATCGAAACAGGCAGAACAAAATGGTGGTTTGAATTCGTTATGGTGTGCGTTACTGATTAAGCTATTGGTGCTCAGTTGAGATATCGCATGCCAGAACACATCTTCCACCATTTACCTGTCAGCAGTGGATGAGAATTGCTCCATAGCAATATGCGTGTAAAGAGGCACAAATCCCTGACACTAACAGCACACGTACGTGCACACGAGGCATGTAGCTGTTATAGTCAGTCTTTATTACCTGCACACACACTCTCACAAACACACACACACAATCACACGTAGCCACATATTTAGCCTAGGGGGTGAAGGCGGCCTGGAAGTAAGACTTGAAGAGAAAAGGCAATGAGATGCCAAGGGTTCACCTCAAAGATGGTGAATAAAGGAGGCGCAGCTGTTGTATCTATCTATGTATCTCACAATATCCATATTCCGACAGTGCCAACATGCAAGATCACTACTATTAAATATATATATAGCCCTTCATTGCAGAGTGGTTGTGGTATGTATACATACAGTATATGGAATTGCACAAGTGGAAAGGGGTGGTCATTAAACATTGTGCACACACTGCCTCTCTGGGTCATCTGACTATGCAAAGAGGTGGCGACATCATTTAACTCACCAGGTCAGGGGTGCCTTCAATGGGAGTTATAAGTAGGTGGAAAAGCATGAACAATTGTCTGCAAAGGAAAACCATATGTGGTAGTCACTCACAACACGAGTGACATTGATATATGTCAGTTGTCATGGTCAGTCCTTCCACCTACACACACCTGTACACTATATAGTTACCACACATTCCCCGGCAAATTAGTCCAACTTCCTGTGTGGATAAACTATACATGCAGAAATGATTCAAATGATATATAAGCATGACGAAAGCTTTTTCAGATCCCTATGGCAGTCTTGCTATATGGACTAATAACAGTAGAGGAGTAAAGTATAAGCAATTTCTGACTCAGCACAAACAAGTATACAGCATCTGATTGAAAGGGTATGAGATCAATCTACACTACCTCAAGCAACATTGTGTGTGTGTCTGTCTGCGCGTGCCAGCGAGTCGAACTCCCCTCTGTGTAATGAGGGGAGGTCCCTCCTCCAGTACAGCAGCTGCTCACAAGACCTCACTAACAGACCACCCCACACCACTCAGACACAACTTGGAACATGAGACACACAACATGTGGGGCAGTGTACTAGTAGCATGTAATGCCATGTGATGTCATTTGAGGCTGACTCACTTCCTGACATCACAACCAGTCGCAGTTCTGGCTTTGCTTTTCTCACGTCATCTATCACCTCCTGTGGAGGAGGGAATTCCTCTGGCGTCTCCAGCTCTAACTCCCTCAGTGATGTGCTTTGAGCTGCTCCTTTGAGGATGGCAGTGGCCACATTGGTCCACTTAATGAATTCTCCGTGAATCTTGATCCTCTTCATTGATAGGCTGCTTTTGACAGCGGCCTCTACTGCCTTCAGTAAGTCAGTGTCCAAAACATCCTCTACCTTTGATGTAAACCTCCACTGCATGGCGATAAGGACGTTTTACTATATCACAACTAACACAGCAGCAGCAGTTTCAGACATGGCACACAGATTTGCATGATGAAGTGGAGTTGTTAGATAAGGGCTATATAGGGGAGGTCAATTTAGAGGTAAGGTCAACAGACACACACCAACATCATGCAGCAAGCAAAAACAAGTACATTACTGTGTAACTGCACATGCAACAATATTAGTGCATCAACAAGTGAGAAAAACTATTATATAGAATATGCAAGCTGTAAGTGTGAAAACAGCATATCGCAAAGAACTAAATAAAGTGAGAGGAAGGGCCGTCACCCATTACCAGTGCAGCCAAACAAGTGCTGATGGCTTTTAAGGGCAGCATACAAACAGAAATAGAAGATACACATTATTACTATTGGGTATATTAAGCAATCTAGACGTGCACTTACTAATGTTACTTCCACCTCTTCAATGGAGTTGCTAGCATAAATCCCTCCACAGAGAGTTGCTATGAGAGATGGTGATAGGTATTGACAGTCAGTCATTTCAATCTTCCGAAGCTGTGGAGCTTGCTTCAGATCACTGAGAAAGAAAGCCACCTTATTATCAATGCCATCTGCAGGAAATTGAAAGAGGTAAGTGGCCATAGTTTTAGATAATTGTGGAGGCAAACCCAAAGCACACATGCATGCACATACATTGTACAATTATACGTATGCTGTCAATCTACAAATGCAACAAAAGAACAGTAAACAATTGGTTTGAGTTGTAAATTGGTAGGGTGGCAGGTGACCCAAACTAGCAGCTTTCTTACTGCCAACTGCCTCCACATCGGCAACAATGGATGCTAAATAATTCCCATCAAACAGTTAGCTGTATATAGCTCCCATCACATGTTCAAAGACATGAAAGGGACGGATACGTGTCTATATACACATAATATTATGTCAATACGTAATTCATCAATCATTGACTTTAGTTCTCCACAAGCAAAGTGCGCATAATTATGCATAATGGCATATGCATGCATAGAGAAACACTACACACCATAGTTACATCCAACCAGCGTTACTTCCTTCAAGGACCTGCTCATGATCACAGTCACTCCCTTCAGGAAGGCAGCAGTGACAGAGGGTGTGCTTCCCCTCACTGTCAGCTTCTGTAGAGTGGTGCACTTTGAGAGACCAGCTTCAACAGCTGATGGGAGGGTGACGACCTGTAAAGAAGATTGGGCCACATAACTAGTAATGTATATACACAGCATACATTATTTGTATATATGTTCAGCCACGTACTGTATGTCAAACTACATTTTAAGTATACCCACCCATACATGCAGAGCTTTGAGCCCCATTTCGTATACATGTGCAAATGCATGTATACAGAAGGGATTTATAACTATGTTTTAATTACTTCATGTGTACAAACTATTGCAGAATGTTACTTAGTGAATGCCCCTTATGTGAGGACTTTTCACAATTTTATTTCCACAAATGCTTCCATTTTGTTCGCAACATCTCAGGCCCTAGAGTACTCCAGCATCATTTAACAAATGTTTAATACTGGCAGGCTTAAGGAGTATTGCTGATTGCTACTAGAGATACTCCCATTGAGCTGCATGTGTGGATGTCATGTTTTATCCATCTCCAGAACAGCAGACTTTAAGATTATATTAAATTCTCCGTCAAAATGACAATGTTGTTCAAGATGAATGGGGCTTAACTTCATCCTGTTCTAACAGCCTCAACCAGCACTCACTCAAGGAGTTTTCTTGCATAATATAGTATTCTGCAATTGTGTGTTGATTCACAAAAGAGTATGCATATTTTGGCATTAGTTGATACTACCTGGAGGTAAGTGACATACTCTGGGCCTCGTGGACATCACCATAGATCTAAAGTTTGTTTACATAATCTGTGATATCGCTTATGCTTACATCTCACCTCGTCTGACTGGGACAAATCCAAATCTAACTGGGGAATCTTCAACTTCAATTCCAACTCTCGGAGTTGAGTGCAATGTGACAGCTCCTCCAGCACTTGCACTACATGGTCTGGTTTGGAGTGTTCACCAATGCCCAAGGTCTTTAGTGAGCCTCTACGCATCGTTGCACAGATTGGCGGGACCGAAGCAGGGTCAACTGTAGAAGCTGAAGCAACAGCAGAATTGGAGTCAGCGTAACCAGATGGACAGAAAAGTGATAGTGAAGTTGGGGCTTATCAGCTGTCTGTTGCATGAATGGTAAAGGGTTCTTCTGTACCAGCTAGAAACAGGCTGAAAACCTTGCCACCATTTCGACCAGAATGGACTGCATGCTCTTCTTCAGGGTGAAGATGGTAATTGGTCAAGAACACGTACCTATACCTACACCTGACGTCTGGTGTTACCGTGATTTGTGCAAGGCTCGTCAGTGAGAAGTGAGAAGTCAGCAGCAGCAGAGCATGCTTGGAAGGATCACCACTCTATCAGATGGGATGAGGCCACAGTGATGGACAAGGCCAGACACCCTGGAGAATTGCCAGTCTAGGAAGCCCTCCACACCTACATGAGCGCTGGTGAGAAATGCCTCAACTAGGACACAGGCTTGAGATCACCAGAAACTGGATGGCTGGAAAGCAGGAAACCAAACCATAGCCTCAATGTTCCTCGACTTCTGATGACCCTCACACAAATCATGGTGACACCAGAAGACAGATGTAGGTATAACTACAACCAGTTCTTGACCAATTACCATCTTCACCCTGAAGAAGACAAGTGCATTTTGGTCGAAACGGTTTTCAGCCCATTTCTAGCTTGTACAGAAATCCCTTGCTGGTACTACTCACAAATGGGACATATTGAATATACTCATTTGGTAGCTGAATTAAAAGCTTTGTCATTTTGAAGCAACAGTAAACATAATCGCAATACTATCTGATGTGTGTCACAACTGCAGCTGTCATAATTACATGAATCATAATAATATAGCAATTGGCTAATGCTGTTCACTTCTATGTGCTTAAGTTAATTGGGCATACAATTGGCGATAAATAGCAGCACAACAGCAATGCAGCAGAGTTTATGACACTGGGCAACTTATGTAGTTTGAGCATGCACTAATTGCATGGAATAGCATATGTAATACTAGAATAAAAGATGTAATCCTGTCTCAGCCAACATTTCTTCTCTCTCATACTTATGTGAGGCTTTCATTTATGGGACAGGGTAGTGGTATATAATGTAATCTGCTGTGGGGGCATTATTATTGAAAATTGCTTGTCAATGGAATAAATTATGCTATATACCATAAAAAGACACTCACCTCTCCTCTGCATGAATGGAGTAATGACCAGTTTCTCCACACCATGTCTCCTTGTCATACCCTCCACACCTCCTTTGACAAGGAATACACTGCATAATTTAACAGTCAATTCTCGTAGATGGGGGTGGTGTTCCACTGATGATGCAACAAGGAGGGCATCTGAGGCAGTGAGTGCCTGTAAGAAATTATAGCCAATAGACATCACTATCAAACACAGCCACTTCATAATATATGACTATCAAATACTTGTGCAGTTGAATCTATTTTCTCACTGCTTCGTTTGACAGAATGATCCCCACCAGACTGAGTGCCCTCAGGTTGTGCAGCCTCTCGACCACTGCCAATAAACTCTGAAGGGACAGGGCACTCCACGCCAGCTCAAAAGACGTCAATCTCTGACAGGTCACAAGGGGATTCACCAAAGGGTCAAGGGGTGGAGCTGGATGTTGTGTAAGCGGACAAACCAAGGGAATTGCAGCATGCACAGACATGAACATTCAGGAATACTGTCTAGTGGTAGAGTGACGTAGTACTAGCGTATTTGTGTATGCTCGCATAAGCACAGTGTGGTACAGACAGGAACAATAGCCGAATAGAGTATACAGCCACCCTACTATCAAACATCCTACAGATCTTCCAGGTCAGGCATCTGTCATAGGCACGCACCTCTCAAGTACTTCCCCCATAGTGCAACTTCCTGCAGTGACTCCCTCTGCTGTGTGAGCACACCCTACACAAACAGCATAACAAAGTGGTTCTTACTATACAATTGCACATTAATTCCTCAAATGTGTGCTATGCATTCTTTCTCTTTCTATATGACATATAGTCTTATACAGACAAGACAGAATAATCCATACTGCTCATACACCTGCATCAACTACCAACCCCACCCACACTGCATAAGGTATATACATTGAGTACTTAGAGTGAGAAATGAGCTATGAATATAATCAATTTGTTCTACTGGAGCATTTCAGCACCTTTACTGTGCTAATGATGTCTGTGTCAACCTCATCACCCATGCCATCCACATCCTCAGTTCTTTTCACGTCTTCAAGTTCTCCAAACACAACAGTTTTAAGTTGTCTTTGCTTCAGTAGAAATTGCCCAATGCTGAGCAGATCTGATAAACCAACAAATACAAAATCATGAAGTTACATTCAATTTAGAATTGTGTGCATGCAGATTGAACAACATTTATGGTGCGACCATGGGATGCATGTTTGCTACTTGTGTATACCCCAAATACAGTGTGTGGAATTCCCATACAATTTTGCATAATTAATATACAAATTTGCATAATTATAATGCAAACTGGAGGCTCCCTAGCAGTGATAGACCTTCAGTGTGTACAGTGTGTTATAGCATCCTTTGTAAACAAAGCTATATACTTGCTCTATACTACGGTGGTACGGAATGGATGGTGATGGCACCTCCTAGCAAATGTAATGTGAGAAATACATGTACAATTGAAAGAATAAGACAGAACACAGAAAAGGTCATGGCTTAAGTTCCTATGGTTGCACAATCACCGTACAATATATTCATATATTGTATATTGAATCTTCCATTTGTTTTTCTACTGACCCTGTTCACAAACGCTGAGGAGTAAAGGAATGATCTAATCATAGAACTGCATGGCCCATTTAAGCTTGCGGGATTTGGGGGCTGGATTTGCAGACTGGTGCACTGCTGCCCACTTAGTACTGCATGCTGAATGAAGATAATGGTTTCTGTTCAAGGTATTTATTAGCATAGGTAATGGTCATCCCTGCGTGCATGAGCCATTTCTATATAGCTACACTAGCAGAGGTAAAATGTCTTTGGCAATATTCCACTGCTCCGCCACTCTGCCGACGAATTCCCACGACGGCATTTCTGTGATGGCACTTCCACAATAACAATTTTGATAGATATCATGATGCTGGGTAATGCATGCATCTAGTCATTGCTTCTGACAAGGTGAATCGAATGCTTAAACTTGATCAGTCTGATGGAGTATATAGCTTCTGATTATGCTGTGAGTCTACAGAGGCTGTCTACTGTCTTACACCAAGTCAGGCTGCATCCTCAGCATTTGGCCCCATCGTAAGAGGTAAAAAACAACTTTCAGTCCCTCTGGTTAGGCGTTCATGGAGCATTCTTGCTATGTGTCCAGCATATCTCACTGATTGTTGACTCCATATGTGAGACAGTGGTGGCATCTGTGTCCTTGTGGCCAGCTCTTCATCAGTGATAATGTTAGGATACTGCCTGCTGAGAGCTGGGCATGCCGGCCAAACATGTCTGTATAGCTTGTCCTGTTCAGCTGCATTGAGGGCCCACAATTCTGTGCCAAACATTACTGTGGAGTACACACAAACCTGTTTGAGCTTGAGTCACATGGACTGTATGGTTGCACAATCACTGTACAATATATACATAATTATATTACCGTACTTTGTACGATGATTGTGCAAGAACTTAAGCCTTGAGAGGTGGTCTGATGCATGTGCTGTAGACCTTTGGAGAAAATGGTGTCATTTCAAGAACCATTTTCAGGCAAAAAGTTCATTTGTTGAGCACTTACCGTACTATGTAGTATGTATACTATACAGTATATAGGTCAGTCTATAGCCTTTATATCCGACCTCAGCAGTATATTTACCTCGAGTCTGATATATCATCTATAGATCTCCCTACTGTGGCTAGCTACTATTTATATTACATATTACATATATATATATATATATATATATATATATATATATATATATATATATATATACATATATACGTATATATATATATATACATGCCTACAGTGGACCTCAGTAGCTGAATACAATGCACTATAAGCTACCATGATCATCGCTTAGTTGAAAACATAAATCATGCAGGTACCAACATTTTGTTTTGGTCAAACAATTTTCATTTGCAAATGGGCAAAGACATTCGCTAGAACAACTCACCATCAACCTCATCTAAACCCGACAGCTCCACTTTGGCTAATGAAGAGATATCTCCCAGCTGAGAAATGAAGTTGGCAACACCATACCCGTCTTTAATCCTGATTCCAGCCCCATCCACCTTCTTGCAGTATGCTATAACACACCATGCGACATTAACGTCTTTGAGGCAGTGCCTACTGATCTCCACAGTTGATCCACATGGGGACAATATG
This sequence comes from Aplysina aerophoba, assembly GCA_949841015.1. NCBI lineage: Eukaryota > Metazoa > Porifera > Demospongiae > Verongiida > Aplysinidae > Aplysina > Aplysina aerophoba. The sequence goes on along the minus strand of OX465034.1, from coordinate 5,030,693 downwards.
GACTGAGCCAGATCTTCATTGCCACTTTCAGCTATAGCTGAACAAAGTTCAGGAAGTGGGGTACCCCACCTAATACTGGGCCTTGCTACTGTGTTGAGGGTGTCCAGTAGCATACTCTGGATGCCCGGGGTGTGGAGACCACTCAGACCGCTGTAAAATAGGAACAAGTTATGGTAGCGATCTTGAGTAAAAATGAAGTGCCCCTCCTTGTTGTACTGCAAAATGAGGTGCTGTTTCCAGAATGCGACCTGCTCCTCTGGTGTCTTGCTGGTCACTGCGAGGGCTGCCATAAACTCCTGCACAACGAGGTGCATGAAGTGCCATGTGTGTTGGATGACACCAAATCGATTGCGAGAGACAATACAGTTGAAAATACCATGGACGGAGCTGTCCACTTCAAAGTCGAGTTCGGAGAAAATTATAATGTCCTTCTCAATCCCCTCCAGTGCCAATTGGATCAGTTTCTTAAAGCTGGGACACAGTCGCCTCACATCTTCAAGACTGCCAGTGCGTTCCTTTCGGCCTGCCAGTTCCAGGTTGTGGTTAAGGGTGAGGATGATGAGGTATTCAAACAACTGGTGCAGTGTGTGAGGAAGTTCTGCAGAGTCGCCTCCATGGGATACAATGTAGCAGACCATCATCAAGAGCAGAGGAACATAGCAAAGCCTCTTGATGTGTGGGTACAGGGAAAGAGATGCCATGAGCTTTTCTCCTGCTGCTCGGTTGGAGGAGGCAAAATACTTTGTAATGTAATCCTCCACCTCATTCTCTCCAAAGCCACTGACTACCACTCTCCTGTCGGCAAAGTGTCGGACGCTCTCCGCAGAAATTGGTCGAGAGGTCACCACAAAGGATGACTGTGGGAGAATATGGCCTTTAATAATGTCCACAACTAAAGAGTTCTCACGCATGTCTTCTGACAACTCATCCAAGCCATCCAAGATAAACAGAACTTCATACCCTCGGTGTGTGATAATGGAGCCTGCAACCTCTTGAACAATATCTCTATCACCGACTGATGTCAAGATTAGGTCTTTCAGGCACAACTTGTGGTCCTTGGGAAGACTCCTCAGTGCAACTAAGATGACTGTTTTGTAATCCTGAGCAATACGGCTGATGGACCAATCATGACACATTTTCTGGACAAGAGTACTCTTGCCACTACCTGCCAATCCTTCAATCAATACTCTTTGCCTAGAGATACAATTTGGAGGACAAAACGCGAGGATATCTTCATATTCAAGTGGCACCCCATCATCACCAGCTCCAGACTGAAACTCTGATAAGCACTCTTCCGCATTCCACGCTACTGGCTTTTGCCATTTGGGTTGCACTAAATTGAGCTTCACATGTTCCATTGTGGAGGAGGTCAGCAGAGGGTTGTCCTGGATGCAACCTTTGTAGTAGCAGCCCAGCTTGGCTCTGAAGCACTACAGCACAGAAGTACAGAGTCAGAGATCACAAGACAGGAGCCACAGAGACAATAGGGTTCAGTGAGGATATTCCTAGAGTCTCACAAATAGAGTCACTCCAAACGCTGAATGGCAGAGCACCCAACACATGCCTAGCTCATGGACTAAAGCTGCTATATTTACTACACAGAGCAAGTACCATTCAACGTAGAGCTATATAAAGGATATTTTTGGGAGTGGGAAGGCTCCACCCCAAGATATATATCCCTTCAGTTTGAGTTGAACACATTACCACTGGAGTGGGAAGCAATAAAGAGGTGTATAGAGTTCTGGGTAAAAGTGATGAGAATGGATGAGAACAGGTTATTGAAGCAAGTAATGGTGGAGGTGATGGAAAGGGAAGATGAAGTTCGGTGGATCCGAAGCAGGGTTTGGAGAGGAGTTTAAGAAAGTTTGGATGGGGAGGGTTGGGAACAGAAGGGCTGAGTAGTTGAATCATGTTAAGCAGATGCTAAAGGATGTGGCATGGAGACAGGTAGTGGAGAGCTGGAGGGTGGAGGCAAAAAGTCACTCCAAATTAGTTGAAATGTATATGTCAATGGAGAAGGGATGCAAATCACGTTGCGTTGAAGTGAAATGTATGAAGAAGAGAAGGATTATGACTAAACTGAGAGGTGGGACAGCAGGCTTGGAGATTGAGACGGGCAGATGGCGAGGTGTCAGTAGAGAGGAAAGGTCAAAGTGGAGAAGTGGAAGATGTGGAGCACCTTTTGTTGAGATGTATGGCTATGGCAGAGGAGAGGGAGAAGCTGATAAGGCTGATGGAGGATAAGGTGGTGGAATGGAAGCATATGGAAGATAGGGAGAGAGTGGCAGAGGTGTTGGAGTATGCATGTGGAAATGATGAAGTTAGTAGAAGTGTGGAGAGGATTTGGCGGAAGCGTTTTGGTGTCTAAGGCATGACCGCACCCCCCCTCCCCCCCAAGCTGATCCCCATCCTAACATATGTATCCTTGCCTGATAATTTATTCTTATTTATCAAACTCTATTATATTTTGCTTTTTAGTACTGCATGGGTGTGCACACCCTACTGTGCTTTTGCACATGGTGCACTTAAAATTAATAATAATAATAATAATAATAATAATAATAATAATAATAATAATAATAATAATAATAAAATAAATGATAAATAAAATAAAATAAATAAAATAAAAATAAAATAATTTAAACTCGCGTATAATAATAATAATAATAATAATAATGGAACGTAATATTACAAGCAAGCACTGAACCAGACCATTTAAATAAAAGATACAACCTGGTTACAACAGAATAAATAGTAATGAAGTCAACAAAGGATAGCAAATAACAAGATGAAAATCATCAGTTAATCACGCTCCACCCGGCCCTCGGACATCGCGAGGTCCACAGCGCTCATGTCAATGCGGCCTGGGCGGTGGAAGGATGACCTAGCACTCCTGAGGCATGTGATAGCTGATCGCAGGAGGGCAAAGCTGAGGCGGCAACGAAGCAATTCCATCACCATGCTGTAGGTGGAGTGGTGTTTCTCGGCTTGCAGGGCTGCCAGCCTTTGGAGAAAGTTGGTCGCACAGGGACCTGCTCCACCGGTGCAGGACAACACTAGGGGAACAAAGGAGGCGTGCTCCACTTCGCGTATTCGTTCTTCATACTTGCGCCTCTTCTCACGTTCATGCCGCCGATAACAGGCTGCTGTCTGCAGGGTTCTGTTCGAGGGGGCGTAGGGGTTAAAAACCCTCACATCAAAAAATGCCCTCTCAAACCTCCCTCCCCAGAAGCCGCTTGCTGCAACATCCAGTCTGGCATAATAATAATAATAATAATAATAATAATAATAATATAAATGTTAGCTTATTTCAATACAGCAGACCAAATACTTGCATCATCTCACGCTCCATTAAATACTCACCTTGTC